>OZ016504.1:39416949-39452755 GCA_963966595.1 Physocephala rufipes
ATATATATATATATATATATATATATATATATATATATATATATATATATATATATATATATATATATATATATATATATATATATATATATATATATATATATATATATATATATATATATATATATATATATATATATATATATATATATATATATATATATATATATATATATATATATATATATATATATATATATATATATATATATATATATATATATATATTATATATATATATATATATATATATATATATATATATATATATATATATATATATATATATATATATATATATTATATATATATATATATATATATATATATATATATATATATATATATATATATATATATATATATATATATATATATATATATATATATATATATATATATATATATATATATATATATATATATATATATATATATATATATATATATATATATATATATATATATATATATATATATATATATATATATATATATATATATATATATATATATATATATATATATATATATATATATATATATATATATATATATATATATATATATATATATATATATATATATATATATATATATATATATATATATATATATATATATATATATATATATATATATATATATATATATATATATATATATATATATATATATATATATATATATATATATATATATATATATATATATATATATATATATATATATATATATATATATATATATATATATATATATATATATATATATATATATATATATATATATATATATATATATATATATATATATATATATATATATATATATATATATATATATATATATATATATATATATATATATATATATATATATATATATATATATATATATATATATATATATATATATATATATATATATATATATATATATATATATATATATATATATATATATATATATATATATATATATATATATATATATATATATATATATATATATATATATATATATATATATATATATATATATATATATATATATATATATATATATATATATATATATATATATATATATATATATATATATATATATATATATATATATATATATATATATATATATATATATATATATATATATATATATATATATATATATATATATATATATATATATATATATATATATATATATATATATATATATATATATATATATATATATATATATATATATATATATATATATATATATATATATATATATATATATATATATATATATATATATATATATATATATATATATATATATATATATATATATATATATATATATATATATATATATATATATATATATATATATATATATATATATATATATATATATATATATACCTTTGGCTTATACTCCTCATCGTCATAATCATCGTGGTCGTCATCATAACCCGGGGCATCATTACTTTTCTTGGGATTCGATTCAATCCAATCATCATCGCCATTTGCAGAGGATGTATCACATTTTGTACATTCCCAGCCCTCAGGCTTAGATTCTTCGATATTACTAGAAGCCGCAACCGATCCAATGCATGTCGATGCATTGCCTGGGCATAGGCGTTCGGGCATTATTTCCTTATGTATTTTGTTGGTCTCAATCCTAGTATTCATATTAAAAGAAGAGGTTTCAACAAATTTCGTTGAATCCATTTGCAGCAAATTGTTTTCAAAATGAACATTTTTAAAATGCAATATAAAATCATCGAGTTCAAAAGTTTTCATTGCACAGAAAACACAAATTATTGTAAAATTTGTTGGACTTTGACAAAATATCTCTGCACATTTTGCACTTGGCGAACTAGTCATGGAAACGCTTTGTAAAATCTTAAACATTATATTTCTACCAAAAATTAAGCTTCAATGTTTCTTTTTTTTTGTTTACAAGAAAAAAATCCGTGGCACAAATTTTATTATAAGCAAATCGAACATTAACTTTGGCCCGGTCGACGTTTATATACCCTACATCCGTACGATAATTAAATAGGTAAACAATAACAACCACTAGGCGGTGCACACTACTTTCAATATTATACATCTTTCCTCGGTTAATTTTTTTCTAACTCATTTTGAACTCGGCCTTTGACGAAAAAGTCAACATATTATAAATGGGCGTGTCTCGCTCCTTTTTTGGAGGTAATACCTAATACAATCTCTGCTCTAAGAGTCTGCCCTAAACACATATAGAAACTGGGAAATCGGCATTTGAAGAGTATTTTGTATAAAAGTAGGCGTAGGCGTACCCGATTATCTTATTTCTGAAACAGCCTATTAGCTTGTTCACATAAAAACATAAACCTAGGTTTGAGCTCTCGAACATCGATCAGCTGGAGTGTTCACTTACAATAACCCAGGTTTGCTCTGTCAACGTGCGCAACTCTTTAACCACCCAGAAAACATTTAAAAAACCCACATATTTATGAGTTAAACAAAGATTCTTACTTTGGAAGAAAATGTCTACACTGCGAATATTTAAATTCCCAAAACGCACAAATTATAAAATAATATAAATAGAAATAGAAATCCTTTTTCAGTCTCATTTAAGACTCTTCTGTGACTCATTTGGGAAGGAGAAAGTATTTACATCTGAATCTGAGTATTACATGTGTTCAAAAAGAGCGTATGTGTTCAGAAATATGAATCCGATTTGAGTCTAAATAGTCAAATTGTTTGCTGGGTAATTATCACTTGCCCACCAAAAAGTCACTCATATTATCCCTTTTTTTGAAGGGTAAACATTTACTTCTAAAATAAGAATCTTTTATGAATTCACAAATAGGAAGGCTTTTATAATTATTTGCTGGGATAATATAAATTTATATACATCAACTTGAAATATTGGCACAATAATTTTAATCAATATTTATATTGTCTTACCACACTAGGTGTATAAAGACACAAAGATACATGACTTTTTTGAAATTCGAATCAGGGTTGTGAACTGATAAACCCAAACATCTTGTCGGGTTTATCAAAAATACAACAAATTTAATGGAACTAACCTGGGTGTATGATTGAGTTTACCTTCAACACCGTAATCTAAATAAACGTATTATGTGAACGCCATATATGAGTGAATAATCGTTCTATATTTCGTGTCGATATATACCTCCATTTGATTGGAATCGTGATTTCCACAAACAGACCGATGGGCATGCCAAGATCGTCCCAATTTATTCTGGGCAGAAAAATCTAATCCGCTACTTTTAATGCGTTACAAATGCAAGTAGTCCAACTTTTACCCATCCCTTCGGGTGTAGGGTATAAAAATGAATAACGGCAGGGTTGTACAGAATATGAATCAAAATTATTTTAAACTTAGGAGCGATTTATATAGCGTCCGTCTTCATGCATAAACAGTAAAATCTATTACATTTTACGATTTCATTAGCCGTGGTTATTGCTCTCACTAGCTCACGATTAAACAGCTACCGTTCAATAGCAAATGGAGAGGTTGCTACTTCTCCGGTTTTTTAGAAACCTTAAAAACCGTTTCCAATACAGCGAACCAATTTGAAGAATCAAATAATTGTCTTAATTACAAATTAGATAACAATCAAGTTATTCCACAAGGATTCAATTTATCGGAAATTGTTTATATTTATCACATAATTAGAAACATTTATAATTAAACTTTTTTCTGTATGCAAAGGATAGCAAAAAGCAAAAATTAATTAAATGAAATGCTTCGTTTTCAAAAATTGCCAGCCCCTGCATATTATGTTAATACAGACGTACATCTGGAATGGTGGGATACAGGACTACACACGCATAGACATTCCTGCAAGCCATAATTTTTGCTCAATCAGTAGGTGTTAATATTTCTCGTATTACTGTCGTTACACTTAATGGTAACGCACTTACGATGCAGCCAAAAATAACCGTATTTTTTTGTAATGCAAAAATTTGTCTCGTGTATAACGCTACGACATGGGCAACATTTCCGCCGATTGTTTATGTTGCCGCATATGACCAGCCAGACCTGCTGCCTGGGCATAAGCATTCTCGCATAATTTACATTTAAATTTTTTTATTCCTAAATGCAAATGTTTATGATGATATAGAGCTTTAGGTCGTGAAAATGTTGCTCCGCATACATCACATACGTGAGGTCGCTCCGTTGAATGTATTGGCTTATGCTCATTTAGCAGTGACGATGATTTAAACCGCTTGTCGCACATGTTGCAGGCATAGGGTTTCTCTCCAGTATGCGTCCGATAATGGACTCTGAGCATGGCATTGATGCGACAGCTATAGCCACATGTTTCGCAAACAAAATTTTTCGGAGCCTCATGGATATGTCGATGCTCGGTGAGACGTCGTCGTGTAAAAAATCGCTTCCCACAATTTTCAAAATCACATACAAAATTTTTAATCCCACTATGTGTAACCTCATGCATTCTCAAATCATAACTGTCGCGACATTTTTTATCACAATGTTTACATTTAAATCCTCCATGTTCCCTGGCGATATGAGCATTTAATCGACGCACATTTAAGAATTCTTTAGAACATTGAGCGCACCGATGCCTAACTAAAGGATGTTCGTCTCTATGGTACTTCCGTATGTGGTATTTTAAAATGGCTTCGGTTTTATAATGCTTTTCACAATGTTCACATTGGAACATTTTATTCTTTTGTGAGGAAAGTCGTTTCTACGGAAAATGAAATACCATTTAGTTTTGAAATTGTTTATCTCTTATATTTACCTTCGACTTATAATTTGCACTATCATAGCCATTATCGCACTTATTATGACTAAAAAGATTCAACTGAACCTCTTCGGTTTCAGAGGATGTACCACTTTCTAAGGCGTTCCCATTCACAGTATCGTTACTGCCAGGAACTGCTCCCACATTGTCATTGCTAGCAAATCCAGCACTTGTGTTGCTCTCACTTTTTATGCTATGGAATTCTTTCGCTTTCAATAAGTTATTTTCGAAATGAACATTCTTAAAATGCAATAAAAAATCGTCGAATTCGAAGGCTTTTATTTCACAGAAAGTACAAATTATTGTGAAATTCATTGGACTTTGAAAAAATATCTCGGCACACTTTACTTGCTGTGGGCTAGCGTCAAAAATATTTGGGTATATTTTAAGCATTTCCTAAGGGTTATTTAATATATACGAAACTAATTAGCAGAGATATCTCGGTAATCAGTCAAAAGCTGTATATATAAATATGGTATGGCAGGATGAGAGATTTCATTCTATCAGCTGATTCTGCATTCTATTTTAACATATATATCCTACAATAGTACGTAAACACGCGCCAACAGAGTAGCGTATCTTTCAAAATAAAGGGCCATACTAAGTAAAATGAAACGAAGGCGTTTCTTCGTTTCATTTTTGTGTTTTCCTTAATTTTTTTTGCCGATACCGAAACAAAAAACCTTTCGCTTGGGTGTAAGTGAAACGGCGTCGTTAAAATTTATTCAGTAACCAGAGATAAGGAGATAGGACTCTCAATTCAACACGCGAAAAAGTGATTGTACGTCAATTTTTTATGCGTTGTTTACATCACTTACACTATATGTGAACTTTTGCCATATTGTTGTTATTGTATGATTTTATCTATATAGTTTCCAGATAAAAAACAACATGTTTCCTCGCGCATAAAAAAAAGTGGTGTGATTCCTGTAACGATTGTAACGGGGTCTAATAGAGCAGTATGTCCCTCAACTTAATACCAAATATAGTATTTTAAAAGTTTGGGAGATAAAAGCAATATTCAATTTCTACACAATATCTCCCCTTTCATCGTTGAACTATTTTTAACAATCACGAAAAAAATTTTGTGAAAATATTAATCAATATTTTCAGCAGTCTCTACCATATTCACCAAAATTTTGATGCTTCAAATTCAAGGTGCCTTCTACTCGAGCCCATGATTTTGATTGATGTTGACGCGAATACGCATTTCCTATGAAATAAGTACCAAATTCCAGCTAAATTTGTACCATTATGTGATTGCGTAGAGCAAATGCATGTGTATTATCGCGTAGTGTCCTATCTTGTAATCTCTGAATAACATTTGGGACTTTGCATGGTGGGTGTTTTTAATACGCGCCATTAAATTGATGGTTAATCAAAAACAGACTTTATGAACCTGACGATAGTTCTGCATAATACAAATTTTTCGAGCATCATGTTAAAGCAAGGGTCACAGACATTCCATTCGTTTCGTTTAAATTATAAGGCCCAAAATTGATGTACCCAATTCTTTGAATGTGACAATAAGGGGACAAATGAGTTAATTGCCTAACAGATGATGTTAAGAAGAAATTTGTTTGTTGGGAAAGGTGGTCTTTTCAACTTCAAATTGGGGATGAACAATTTGAGATTGGAAATAAATCAAAAGAAGTAATAACCACCTTATTCTGGTTGAGTGACAATATTCTTTTCACTGACACATGCTATTCCAATACTATTGTTATGATCTCAAAAGCAAGTATCAAGAAAATAATGAGGTTTTGAGAAAAAAGAACCACTTGCCAAGATAGAAATTCAATGAAATGATATTTGCATTCATTATTCTGACATTTTCTGCGTTCGTTTTAAATTATATCGCACTCCAAGATTAGCCAATCCGACCAATACAATAAAGCAACTCATACATAAATTATGTTTATTTCTAATTATCCGTTGCTATTTTTTTATACCTTAAAATTAATAACGTTTCCTGTTGCTTTTCAACTTTTAAATACTGCAATGAGTGATATCTTTACAAGTATAACTAGGCAAAATAGTTGAGAAGCAGCCGGAAATAGCAGATTAGACAGAACGAATCGAATCTTTGATAAGTGCTATGGGGCAATGGTGAACATAAAGAGTTTTCGTGTTGTCATCACTTAATCAGAATTCCGAATAACCAATTTTCCGATTTGAGATAACCAGTATACAAATTTGAATGAAAAAATTTTAACATATGTGTTATAAATGACTTAGCTCGGTAGAACGGAGCTGTAAATTAAAAACTACCAGTAAGATAAAATTATTATTTATATTTATTATAGGTGTATATCGGTAAAACATAAAAATTATTTAAAATCTCACAATTTTAATTTTTTGACATTGCGTAAGCCGAATGTCGATGACAACTATTATAAGCAATTATAAGATGTGATAAATATAAGTGTTATAAAATGCACAAAATATATTGGTTAAGGGCAACGTTTAAGCCAAACGCGTTGGGTATGATGGATGTTCATTCTTAAATATTTATTTTTTAAGCATTTATGCGTTTAGCAAATATAAATAAGAATTTAATACTACTCATAGTTACTAATTTTTTGAAATAAGGCCAATTCTATTTACACTAATAGTAGAGTAGTGATACTATAAGATAAATTAGGTGCCATATTTTTATAATTAATATAAATTGATGTTAACTTTATGTATCAAATCATGAATTCACCAATTTTCATAAATGAGAAAACTTGCAAATAAATTATAAAAACTAAATTTTTCAAGAATAAGACTATCTTCCATTGAACTCTTTAGTTTGTTATTATCAGGAAGCCCTAGTCAATTTCAGTCACAAACAACACTGAATAGAATACGTCTCTGCCAGCTGTTTTTGAATATTAGAAATCTGAAATTATCACAAGACAATAATAAGGAATACGGAGAATAAACAAATATAATCGAAATATATAAAATGCTGAGTGTTCTTAATTGTTCCACAACTCTCAATACATTTGGAAACACGAAATGTGCAGAAGTCTTCTGTCAGACAATAGATCATTTTTCAATAATTTGTACTTTTTGTGAACTAAAATCCTTTAACTTTGACGATTTCTTGCGCCACTTCAGAAATGTTCACTTCCATAATGATGAAGTAATATATAAGGCAAAAATCAAATTTGAGGATGAAACTGCCACATGTCAGGAGTTATCGGATGATGTCCGAACTTTCCGTGAAGAACTACATAATGTAGAGCAACTCACTTCGGAAACTGCTGAAGACTTTACGTCTATTGCTCATATGGCGTCAAAAACAGAACCATCGAAGTCTCCCAGTTGGAATGAAGAAAGTGAAATCTATGATAGTAACTCGGAGTCTGATTTGAATAATGATACGGACAATTCAAAGAATGACGAAAATTATGTACCCAAGGTAATCAGCTAATTATGTTGTAGTTATGGATGGTTCCCTTTTGTAAACACTATAAATTTTAAGATTTTAGCAGCAACTAAAAGCCGACCCACACACCAGTGTATCAAATGCGGGAATTCATACAAAATACTTAGTAATCTCGAGCGTCATATTAAAAAATGTCACAATGAGGACAAAATATACAAATGCCCACGATGTGATAATGCTTTTGAGAATGAACGTGCATTAAGTACACATCGTCAAAGTGCACATGCCGGATTTCCATGTAGCGAATGCGATAAAACGTACAAATCGAAGGAAGCGTTAAATCATCACATGTTCAAACACAGTGGACAGCGTAATTTTGTATGTGCTGTTGAAAATTGTGGCAAATCATTTTATAGCCCTAAAAGTTTATCCTGCCATAAACGCATAGTACATGCTATGGAACGAAATTATGTTTGTGAAATATGCGCTTATCGTACTAAATCAAAGTCCGCCCTTGTTGTTCATAAGCGATCACATACTGGTGAAAAACCATATGCCTGTAAAGTTTGTGATAGACGCTTCGCATCACAGTCCTTGCTGGCAGAACATAAAGCTATGCATTTAACAATTCGACCGCACAAATGTGAAGTATGTGGTGCAACATTTTCCCGACCAAAAGCATTATATCATCACAAGCATTTGCACTTAGGTATAAAGAAATTTCTCTGTAAGATATGCGGTAAAGCATATGCACAGGCAGCTGGATTATCGGGGCATATGCGTCACCATAAATCAGAACAGTTTTTATAAATATAATAATATTAGTGTACTGTCTGATGTGAATAAATTGTATTAAAACAATTAAAGTAGAAAGCGAATATATATATAGTATAAATATATTAATAATAAATAATAATTTTAATTGGAATTACTTTCGCTGTTTCTAGTGATAAGATGTTTTAATTTAATATTATTATATTGAAAATTATAATAAATAATGAGACATACACAATATAGATTATTAATTTATTTTCTCAAAGGAAAATTAAAACAGTACTTTCTGCAGTACTACAGAATATAGCATAATTGAATACAATTGCTACCATTTACAATCCTTAGGAATTGTAATATATTTAGCTTTTCAAGGAAACTGCAGTTATTTAAATATTAATTTGCTTTTCCCCTAAAGATTATATTTTGCAATACTTGTAGTTGTGATATACGAAGATTTATTTGTGAATTTTTTGACCAAAAAAATTACATTTCGAGTCGTAATCTTAAAAGGAAACAGTTCTAAAAAATCCCAAGTTTAGCTCACCTGAAATTTGCAGCTCAACGCAAGAACTCATGTGCTAATTAAATTATAAGACTTGCTTTATTCTTTGGCCAACAGCGAAATAAACATATAATACATAAATTTCAAGACCAATTATATTATATTATTTAAAATATAGCATTATTTTGTGATTTTATTAATAACAATCTCATATATATAAACTAAACGTATTAGACAACTTTATTTTAAGGTATAACTATAATGCATGCTATGCAATTCTAAGTTTATTTAATAGTAGTTAATTTTTAATATTTTTAAATTTCAATGATAGTTAATCTTAACTTTCTTTTTTTGGTGAAGTAATGCTCTGTACAGCGGTAATTGTTTCATAACGAGCAACAGTGCAATCCATATTGTCGAAAATATCACTTTCTTGCCATGCTCTGCGATGCATACCGTTTTCAATCATTTCTACAACGACTCTTTTTGTTCCATCATCAGCGTCTTCCTCATCATATGCGTTTTCATTTTTTACACCGGTATTAATTTCTAAGGAAATCTCCGGATGGTTTTCAATGTTATTCAATTTTCGTGATCTTCTGCGCCGTTTTGTAATTGTATTTCGATTATCAGTACGAACGACTTTAACTCGACCAGTACGTGGCAATTTATGCATAACTTTGGTGTGGCGACTAAGGGCCGAACTGTAAGCAAATGTTTTATTACAAATAGAGCATTGGAGTAAACGGGTTGGGCGGGGGGAATGCATTTTCATGTGTTGTGCTAATCGCTGTGTGACTTTGCCACAAACGACGCATCTCTCAGCTCTTTTTATGGCATGCCTTAGTACATGTTGCTTTAGGTTTCCTTCGACTCGATATTGTTTACCACAAATATAACATTTGAAACCATGGTCTTTTTCATGTGTTTTCGTGTGTTCTTCAAATGATTCGGCATTATTGAAATTTGTTCGCCCACATAGTCGACAACGAAAACTTGTCGTCATTAAATGCATTTTTCTCATGTGAACTTCTAGTAAATTTACCGAACGCAGAACCTTGTGACAGAGTCTACATTTAAAGCCATCTGGATAATGTACTTTTTGTATATGCAATTGGAGATCTTTCATCTTGTTAAATAATTCATTACATTCCGTACAACGGTGCGCCACTTTAACGTCACTTTGTGATTCCATGTAGTGAGCACGTCCGTGCAATGAAAGACTATGCCGATTTCGAAAGATTTTATCACAAGCATGACATTTATATTCATCTTTGCTAACGGCTTCTGTTTGCGGAACACTAATTTCTACGGGTAGCGAGGTAATGACGGTTTCTCCAATTATTCTTGTCGTTCTTGCAGTGCCTTTTTGACGAAAGCATGCCGTGTTGCTTTGTAATGTTTCGCCTTGATGATCGCTCTCTTTTTCAGAATGAGTCTGTGTCATCATGGAATACAATTCTTCAATTTGATTGTTTAGGGTAATAATTTTAAAAGTTTTAACTGGTGAGCTCGGCGGCTCGGTGGTGATAGCCGAAACTGCTTCAAGCGTTGCAATTTTATGGGGCTGTAAAAATAGGTAAATAATTACCTTCATTACTTCTCTTTCTGGTTTATCTTGTTTCTACCTTTATTATTTTTGCATTTCCGATAAGATTCTCAAAATCCATATTGTCTCCTGTTTCGGACGTTGCTATTTGTGCGGGACAGTCTTCAACTTTAACATTGGGGTCTCGCATGCTGCTTCCAGTCACAGGCTCTCGGAGCTCTGTTTCTGTTATAAACGTAATTTTCCTCACATCTTCCTCTCCGGCCGAACAATTCATATGATCAAAAAAATATTGCTCACCTTCCTCCTCGTTTTCATTCAGTACTTCTTCATATTCAAATAATTCTTCAGAGCATCTTTTATCATCGTATGTATTAGCCTGGGTTCCCAGCTCATCGTTTTCCACAACTAACTGGTTAATGTAAGCGGAATTTATTTCTGCTTCCGCGGGAAATTTCTCAACTGCCAAGGAGTCACTACCTTCAAATTGATCTGCATCTAATACTACTTCACTTCCCAGCACTTGGTCTTCTGCTTCGCTTTTAACTGTAGTTACTTCTTCGACATGCTCAGTTAAATGATTGCAATAATAATGAATATCATCAAACGTTTTCTGACAAAATATGCAATAAAACTTCAGCATCATCAAAGGTTCATTGAGATAAATGTATCCGCATTGCATGTCTTCAACATCGATGGACACTTCGTTTGATTGCACATCCATGTTTTGTAATAGAGCCGCTTTGTTCACATCCGTTTAACATAACCTTTGGGAACCAGGGAATAAATCAGTTTATTATTTAATATTTTTTATCGTCTAGTTCAGAGACAAAAAGATAGGACACTACACACTAATACACATGCATTTGCTCTATTCAATCACAGAATGGTACAAATTTAGCTGGAATTAGGTACCTATTTCTTAGGAAACGAGTACTGGCGTCAACAACAATCAAAAACATGGGCCTTGAGTAGAGGGTATTCGTATTTTAAGTGCCAAAGGTTTGGTGAATAGTGGTGTGATGTGTGCAACGCACCGCGCATAAACAAAAGTGTTGTGATTTCTGCAACGATTGTAACGGGGTTTCATAGAGCAGTATGGCCCTCAACTCAGTACCAAACATTGTATTTTAGAAGATTGGGAGACCAAAAGCAATATCCAGTTTCCACACAATTAACTCCTTATTCATCGTTGATCAATTTTTTAACATACAGGAAGTTAATTTTGTGGAAAAATTAATGAAAACCCTCAGACTATTCTTCCATATTCACCAAACCTTTGACAATTAAAGCACTTCTCACCTTCTACTCGAGCCCTTGTTTTGATTGATGTTGACGCAAGTACGATTTTCCTAAGAAATAAGTACTAAATCTAGGTAAATTTGTACCATTTTATGTTTGTTAGAGCAAATGCATGTGGATTAATGCGAAGTGTCCTATTTCTTTACTTCTTACAATAGTTTCCACGAGTTAACAAGAAGCCACAATACTGTGTTCATATATGGTATTTTCATGAAAATTAATGTACCAGAAGAGTACCAGAGCAAGCGTTTTGATGCAAACAAGCCTGAGAAGTTATGTGAATGCGAAGGACCAATGCTTGAACGCATAGTTGCTTAAATAACGATTTTACAAATGGGAAAAATTGGGAGCCATTAAAGTGTAAAATAAGGCGTTATTATCACAACATAGAAGTTTTCAATACGAATTTTCTCGTAAATTAATGGATTAATTATGGTGAAAAAAATACGTGCAGGTGAGAAGGTACTGTTTTGAAATATGGACTGAATTAAGTATGGTGTGTATATATTATTTGGAAAAAATAGTAGTAAAAATAAAATGAGTTTTCGGGAAATGTTTAATTTTTTGGGTAGAACTGTGCCCATGTTCTGTAATTCAGTGAGAACTTCTCACAGTGAGATAAAGTGGAACAAAAAATCCCACCGTTTCTCACTTCTGGAAAATAAACTGAGTCTGTAACTCAAAGTGAGAAAAATTACATTTTCGAAAACTTTTCACTGGAATTTTTGTTTACATGTGTGCAAGCTGCCAATATATAAAAAAAATTGTTGAAATAATTGCCGTTGAGGGTTCAACGAATTTAAAGTTAGGTATGTACTTTTATAAATAAATATAATATATTTCATGAAATAATATAGTCCTTTGATTTATATAAATCAAAGCAGAGAAGCTGACAAATAATTAAAATAATTTAATTATTTACAATTAATGCGTGCACTGTGTTGCATAATATTAGGCTCGCCCACGGACTGATTGACTACGCGCAAATTGAACTTGAACTTGGAGGTAATATAAATATAGAAGGAGAGAAATATGATCGGGCAGAACTACTTTCCGTGGCCTACGGTATTCGTGACCAACTGAGGGAAAGAATTTGCCCATAGGTGTCAACTTCCATTATCGCGCTGCTTGCTTATTGTAAGGTTCCAACTACCTTAATAAAATATCAGCGATTTCCTCATTCAACCCGGCTAGCTCCCGAAACCAGTCTTAAAATGTTCCTGGAATCAATCTATGTTATACTAACTATAAAACTAAATTAATTGCCTGTAATAAATAAAACTATGTTTTAGCTATAAAACTGTCTATCTTTAGCTATAATAATATCTAAGATTAGCTTAACTTACTAAGACTAATTTAATATCTAAATACTAAAACTAAGTTAATATTTAAATAGTGAAACTAATTTAATAATCATTTATATTTAATGAAACAGAAATCTTTTCCAACAGGTTTACAATGTTCTCGCTTTGGGAGAAACGTTACTCACTATTGATTTTTTAAATGAGAAATTTTGACATTTGAAGTGAGAAACTTCTCACGAGAAGTTACAGACTCAGTTTTCTCACTTATTTCCAATAATTCACGAGAAATATAATTTTGACAGATTCTTCTCACCGAAACAAAGTTACAGACTCAGTTCGAGTGAGAAGATTCCCATCCGCAGTGTTTCAGTATCAATTCAACTGTTTCACGTCAGAATTTCTCACCAGTGAGAGTTATAGAACATGGACACTGAAGGGTGAAGAATAAAAAGGCATTAAAAATGTTTATAAGGATGCATATTGTAAAACATTTTGTTGTATGGTTTATGAGATATTGACAATTTTTTTGAAAATTAAAACGGTAATAATACTCAAACTAAAGGTGAGCGACAACAAATTTTTTGTTATTTAGTGTTAATTGAACCATATTAAGCCCACGAAGTCGTATAATTATTGGAGAGTTTGTGAGGAGGTAAAGTTAAGCCTTGATTGGTTCTCCCTGAAATGGGGAAATTATGACTATAAAAAATATATGTCTTAAAATCTATATGAATTTATTTGTAAACGCGGATAGAAGACAATTGGGCTGATATTACATATAAAACTATATATAAAATTTTATTATTATTTGTAGTGTAATTAACGTACATTAATAAATGAAATAACAATTAGACGCGTACATATACCTATTTATTCCGGATATATAAAGTACGCTAAATCAAAAAACAATCAGTATGTGTCCGTTTATGCATTGTTAGTTGTTCTTCAATAACAAATCTTTTATCACACAAATCGCACAAATATTTAGCTGTTTTGTAGTGTTTCCTAAGTTTGTGTGTACTTAACATAGAAGCTGTGCGGTAACTTTTTGAACAAATATCACAAATGAAGGGCAAACCATCTTGATCATTTTTGTTATGAACTTTGCGTTTATGTGTGTCCATTTGGTTAGCGGTATAAAACAATTTGTCACATTCATTGCACGGAACGTTACGTTCTTGAGTGTGCCGCAACTCATGACTCAGCACGGCAACTTTATGAGTAAAGGCTTTACGACAGAACCTACAGTGCAGAGCTTCGCGTTTTTCATGTGTGTTTAGATGTCTTGTTAGTGTTGTGATTGCTCTAAAAAGCCGACCACATATTTCGCATTGATGAGGCTTCCGACCTGTGTGAACATTTAAATGCGTTTCTAGTTGATACCGGCGCTTAAACGTCCGTCCGCAATAAGTGCACAAATTCGGTTTGTTTCTAGGCTTGTAAGGACGCTTGTCATGATTTTTTAAAAGATTAGGCTCGAATGGTTTTGACCAATCCACTTCCCCACTATTTAAACAATATTTCTGTTTATTATAATTGTCATCATCAGATTTGATATCACAGTCACCACGACGATATTCTGTCTGATCATTCCTTTGAACGACGCAGTTGCGTTTGCCCAATAGTTCCAATTTGTTTACGTTCGTTTGAATCGCTACCTGCGTTTACAAATGAAGATTTCATATAATTTATTCTATTGTAGTTGTGAGACTTACATTCGCTTCTTCTTTTTTAACTCGGCAATTTAAAAATTCGTCTGAATTTCCAGATCTTGTAGTTTCATCAAAATCGGAAGTGATGAACAAATTTTTGAAACCTGCTTTATTCGCCTCACCTTTCTGTTCTTGTTTCAATTTTTGTGTGACCACTTCGGGATCTGTAGTTAGCTCTGTATTACCAAATTCCAGTGGATCATCATGAGATTTACGCATTTCATACAATGGCGTAACTATCGGCTCTGCTGTAGACTGCATAGCTTTCGTGAACTCACCAAAGTGTACTTCATGAAAGTGGTTGACAAATTCTGCATAGTCTAAAGTCTTCACACTACAAAATATACACAGGATGGAAAAGCTACAAGTTTGATAATGTATCTCTGCGCATTTAGTTAAAAAAAAATCACACCCACAGCTTGTCGTCGGACGAATAACTTTAAGCATGATTCTTCAATGAATTCATTGAAGCCTATTTTTCAAATATCATAGTCTACATTCTAACCTAAAAACAGTGTTTAGTAGAGATGATGAGATCAGAGATTCCTTTCCCACCAAAAAAAAAAAATATAGAAAACATTATTTCTAGCTACTAAAAAATGCGTACAGGATTTTTGCATCGGTGTGTAGTCGACCAAAGATAGATGGCCTTATTACATAGGCCGAAACGAATGGAAAGACTCGCTAGATTTCAGAAGACGTTAGGAATTTCTGTAATATGCAAAACTTTCGTCGTCTTCCTTAGATAAGGTCTGTTTTCCATTAGCAATCCATTTGCTTGTGCGCAACAAAAACACCCTCCTCGCTAAACGACGTCCTGAATTTTACTGAATAAATTTTTACGACGCCGCTTCACTCACACCCAAGCGAAAGTTTCCTTGCTCGCGTTTTATTCACTAGCCGTTTCTGTACCGACACTCAACCGACCTGGAATGCACTGATAAACACTAACAATATTTTTTAATTCGTGCCCAACGAAATTTTATCTGATGCTTATCTATAATATTTCCTAAAGCAGAGAAAAATTATAGCAAACACCAAAGGGAAATGAAAAAGAGGGATAGTTTCGGTTTGTGTAATATGGTCAAGAATTTGTGAAAATGTTAATTATGTAAACCAATGAGAACATTTAAAGCCTTGTGATGTAAAATAAAACGAATGGAAAGGCGGCGACGCTGGCTTTGATAGGCCGCCCGGAATTTTTGTATTAAGCAAAATATTCGTCAACTTCTTCAGGTAAAGTATGTTTTCTGTGAGCGAAAACATACAATGCACGCAAACTTATTATATACAGCAATCACAGCTATCACAGCAATATACAACAATCAAATAAACAGGGAGATAATTGTGTGGAAATTGGATATTGCTTTTGGTTTCTCAAACTCTTAAAATACAATATTTGGTACTGAATTGAGGGATATATGAGACCTAATTACAATTCTTGCGGAAATCACACCACATTTGTTTATGCGTGGTGGAACATGTTGTTTTTTTCGGGAAACTAGATGAAAGCAAACAATAACAACAATATGGCATGAATCCACATATTCGTTGGGCACGAATAAATAAAAGTTTTTAGTGCTTTTTGGTGCATTTCAGTGGGCAACGAAATGCCGAGACCGAATATATTGGAAAAATATGAACGAAACTGCTGGTGAATAAAACGCGAGCAAGAAAGCTTTCGCTCGAGTGTGAGTGAAGGGGCGTCGTAAAAATGTATTCAATAACATTCAAAACGTCGCTTAGAATGGTGGGTGCTTTTGATGCGCACAAAGAGACGGATTGCTAATAGAAAACAAACATTACCTTGGGAAGCTGACTGAAGTTTTGCATACTACAAAATTTCCGAACGTCTTCTCAAAGCCAGCGTAGCAGTCTTTCCATTCATTTCGGTTTGTGTAATAAGGCTCTAATAAGCATGAAATTCCTACTAGGATTGCCAATATATCTGGTTAAAATTAGATCATGGGTATTTATTAGGTTTACGGGGGTTTATTGTCATTCTTTAATTTAATTTAATTAGTAAAACAATGCATCCAGATCTTTCAGAAAGTATTCTCCAACATTTGGAAACTAATGATAATATTGATACTTTGGATCTATCCGCGATATTTAATGTGGATCATCAACAAATTGTTGGAGCTCTGAAGAGCATTCAAGCACATGGCGAGTTAGTGGAAGCTAAAGTAAAATCTCGTAAAATATTTGAGCTCACTGAGGAAGGTAATTTGTTAGTGACTAGCGGTAGCCACGAAGCAGTTGTTTATAGTGGTGTTCCTTCCCATGGGATAACACAGGCAGAACTGATGAAAACCTATCCAAATGCTAAAGTAGGCTTTAGCAAGGCCATGTCAAAGGGTTGGATTTACGTAGATAAATCCGTGGATCCTCCTTTGATTAAACGTAAAGTGAAATCGATTACAGACACGGTTCAGCAGGACCTTAAAGCAATAGCCAGTGGAAAGACCGATTTGCCTCCAAACCAAGTTGCGGAGCTTAAAAAGCGCAAGTTATTGCAAGAAATCACTCTTAAAAGTTTCATTCTTAGTAAAGGTCCACAATTTACCTCGACCCTAACAAAACTGGAAACAGATCTAACTGTGGACATGCTAGCAAATGATTTATGGAAGAATTTGAAATTTAAATCTTACAATTTCGATTCTTTAGGTGTTGCTCCCGCTTGTGGTCATCTACATCCTTTGTTAAAAGTGCGTTCTGAATTTCGCCAGATCTTTTTGGAAATGGGTTTCTCTGAAATGCCTACAAATAATTATGTCGAATCATCTTTCTGGAATTTTGATGCTCTTTTTCAACCACAACAACATCCAGCGCGTGATGCTCATGATACTTTTTTCATTAATCATCCATCGAAAAGCTATAAATTTCCTCGAAATTATCTGGAACAGGTGAAAAAGGTACACTCTGAAGGTGGATTTGGATCGCAAGGATATGGATATGAATGGAAATTGGAGGAAGCACAAAAAAATCTTCTACGAACGCATACTACAGCCGTAAGCGCCCGCATGCTTTACAAATTGGCTAATCAGGGAGAGGGCTTCAAACCAGCGAAGTACTTTAGCATTGACAAAGTATTCCGTAATGAAACTTTGGATGCAACACATCTAGCTGAATTCCATCAGGTTGAAGGTGTTGTTGCTGACGTCGGCTTAACGCTCGGCGATCTAATCGGAACACTGCATGAATTCTTTCGAAAACTTGGTATCACACAATTGGAGTTTAAGCCGGCATATAATCCTTACACTGAACCGAGTATGGAAATTTTCTGTTTTCATCCTGGGCTAAACAAATGGATAGAAGTTGGCAATTCGGGATGTTTCCGACCGGAAATGTTATTACCAATGGGTTTGCCTGAAAATGTGAATGTAATCGCTTGGGGTTTGTCTCTTGAGAGGCCTACTATGATTAAATATGGTATCAATAATATTAGAGATTTGATTGGACCTAGAGTGGATTTGAAAATGGTAGAAAATAGTCCTATTTGTCGTTTAGATAAAGTTTAATATTAATTTCTATATAAATGATATATAACGGTAAAAATAATGAATAAAATATGCTCTTCTGTTCAAAATTTTTGCATTTGCTTAAAATAGAGGAAATGATCTCATTACAACAAATCATTACAAAGACTTATACACTTGGGCCCAGTTTTAAAGAAGGAAAGTAATTCATAAGGTCTCCACCCTACATAAGGGATGAAGAACGCGGTCCATTGAACTTATAAATGTTCAGAAAATCTTTCCGGTGGCCAAGGACATTTATAACCTTGTAAAAAATAGGTATGGAGAGGACTCCGATTAGTTTTTGAACGAGTCTCTCAGGCTTGATCAGCTCGATGGACTATGATGCTTTCGTAATGACTTCAATACAATAATTAGAGTATAGCTTCTTTTTTATTTAAATGAAAACCCTAATTTTCATTAAGGCGCTTTTACTTTTCAAGCCTTATGTATATTTTCTTAACTTGTATAACTATTTATGGGTGCATAATTAAGCGAATATAAATAAAATATAGAATTGTGATAGTGCCTTAAGAATGATGGAATATAAATAAATTTGTTATTTGAAAGACCAGGTTTGTCCATTTTTTGTTTTTCAAATATAAAAAAATTAGATTATCTAAACATATTGTTGTTGTCGAATAAATTCTTTTAACAAAACGAAAACAAATCAAAATAAATAAATCACAATAATAATTACTGTATATTTAAAACTATGTGTACAAGCATAAAAACCCAGAAACTGGAAAAGTTATTACTTGTAAAGGCATTCATTTCTAAAATTACTGATTTTATATCATCAGAAAGTTATAGTTGTCTGAATCCACAGAGCTCTCTAACAAAATAAAGTATGAATTCAATTCCAAATATGAGAATTAGTGGTTCGCCTTCCATACATCAGTCGATAGATTTACCATTAGATTTATAAAATTGATGATTTTGAAGCATTAAAAATGTTCAATTTTGTATGATTTCGCACTTCTCACTCTAAGACCAAGTGGCTGCAAAAATATTGATATAAAAGCAATATACAAAATATCGCGAAATTTATTAACGGAATGTAATTATTTCGTTCTTTTTTACTTTACAACTTTTTCGAACAATTTTTTTTTGAAAATTAGGAGATTAAATATATTCATACGTTATGGATATATATATATATATATATATATATATATATATATATATATATATATATATATATATATATATATATATATATATATATATATATATATATATATATATATATATATATATATATATATATATATATATATATATATATATATATATATATATATATATATATATATATATATATATATATATATATATATATATATATATATATATATATATATATATATATATATATATATATATATATATATATATATATATATATATATATATATATATATATATATATATATATATATATATATATATATATATATATATATATATATATATATATATATATATATATATATATATATATATATATATATATATATATATATATATATATATATATATATATATATATATATATATATATATATATATATATATATATATATATATATATATATATATATATATATATATATATATATATATATATATATATATATATATATATATATATATATATATATATATATATATATATATATATATATATATATATATATATATATATATATATATATATATATATATATATATATATATATATATATATATATATATATATATATATATATATATATATATATATATATATATATATATATATATATATATATATATATATATATATATATATATATATATATATATATATATATATATATATATATATATATATATATATATATATATATATATATATATATATTGTAACGAATTCGAAATGATGGTAGAATTCCCAGATGGTAATTACACGGCGGCGCCAGAACGTCCACAGCGCATAATTAGGCATAGACAAAATTCGCGGAAGGACAGCAATCAAAATATTGGAATTTCCACACCAGATAATTACGCGGATACGCAGATGTTTACGCGCTAATTATTCAGAGCCGAAGGACATTTGGCAATTAAGGAAACTGCATTTAGTAATGGAAGCCGAACGCCTATAAATAGCAAACGAGCATCTCATCGAGGGCAGTGATATTCCAGACTTTGTGAAGAACATAGCAGTGAAACTCTAGACTTTGTAAAAAGAACGTAGCGGTAATATTCTGATCCTTGTAAAGAACGTGGTAGAGAAATTCTGTTCCGTGAAGAACATACAAGTGAAAAATTGTATAAAGTGCTTGATGGAAATCAAATAAATAAACCTCAAATTAAAGCTAGAAGAATCCGCGTATTTTTGTGAGGGATTATCGGCAATCCAGCGATCGGGCCCCGAGAATAATCAAGGGGAAGTGATTGTCCAGTTAAGAAGAAGAAACACACGTAACAATTGGTGTCAGAAGTGGGATTGCCAATTAATCCCAAACATGGTGAAGTTTGCCGATTTAAAAATACCTCAGCTAAAGAGCGAGCTGGAGTCTCGCGGATTGCCTATAGCAGGTAATAAAACAGACCTGCAGTTACGCTTACGAAATGCAATGGAGAGTGAAGGCATCAATGTGGATGGATACGAGTTTTCTTTCGAAGTCTCATCAAAAGTGGAGGAGCAGTCCGTAGAACAGCAGACATCTTCATTCGATATGAATATGCTTTTGACAGCTATGGCACAAATGCAGGAGCAAATTTCCACCCGCATGGAGCAGCAGCTGGCACAAAACACCTCTCAATTGCAGGAGCAAATTTCCACACGCATGGAGCAGTTGGCACAAAATACCTCGAAACTACAGGAGCAACTATTACGCATCGAGGGAAATTCGGGCCAATTACAGGCCAGACAAGATGTCTTGGAGAACGAATTTCGCAGACTGGAATCGGAGCTTGCGCGACTGGAAGGTCATATCCATGAAAAACAGTTAAGTGGACCAGATGCAGCTACCAGTGCTACGAAATTGAAAGCGCCCACATTTGACGGAACAGTACCGTTCAAAATTTTCAAACTACAATTCGAAACAACAGCAGGAACTAATCACTGGTCTACGGCAGAGAAAGTTGCAGCATTGGTAGTATCACTAAAAGGTCCCGCCGCTGAAGTGTTACAAACAGTTCCTGAAAATGAACGTGGTAATTACGACGCGTTAATGGCAGCAATCGAACGGCGTTATGGCAGCGACCATAGGCAACAAATATTCCAAATGGAGTTAATGAATCGCCAGCAAAGGGCTAACGAGTCGCTGCAAGAATACGCAACAGAGATAGAGCGCCTCGCACATTTGGCCAACGCAGATGCCCCAGCAGAAGTAATCGAATTACTTAAAACTCAGGCATTCATGAATGGAATACGGGATACGGATACCAAACGTGCAGTTTACTCCACGCCAAAGAAAACATTCGCCGAAACAGTAACGTTGGCCTTGACACAAGAAACAGCCGGACTTCTCAGCAAGCAGGCGCACAAAGTACACCGGCTGGAGGTCGGACCAAGTGAATCTCTGGAAAAGACCATGAGGGATCTTATGCAAACTATTTCGCAATTAGTCTCGCGCAAAGATAAGGAATTTAAATGCTACAGGTGCGGAAGAATGGGACACATCGCACGGAATTGTAATGCTGCTGGAAAGAGAAATGAAAATCCAAGAAAAAGAACCGCCGGAGATGCATTTTCTCGACGCGCATGTGCACTGGAATGCACTCATTGCTCCAAAGCCGAAAGGAGTGAAGGTATAGTCGACATCGGACTGATGAGACTGCAGCCTGCTGATGAATGGGAGCCCAGCGCGGTCAGGGGGAGTCAGCTGGAGGACGCAGACTTGGTGAAAATAATGGAAGGAAAAGAAATAGACAAGAGGCCGACTAAGGAAGAGATGGCACCAGAAAGCCCGTTGGCCAAAGCATACTGGGCGCAATGGAATAGCCTGAAATTGATCAATGGGGTACTGCACCGAACATGGGAGAGTGAGGATGGAAAACATAGCCGAGATTTAATTGTAATCCCGAAATCCAGGATAGCGACTATTTTAAAGGAGTTCCACAATGGACCAAGTGGAGGTCATCTTGGCGTTACAAAAACCCTGGAAAAGATTAAGCAGCGGTTCTACTGGGTGAACTCTCAGGACTCAGTTGCAGAGTGGATAAAAAACTGTCCGCAATGCATGGCGGCCAAGGGTCCGAAAACAAGGAGTAGAGGAAGACTGCAGCAGTACAATTCGGGATCCCCATTCGAACGCATTGCTATAGATATTGCTGGTCCGTTTCCCACCAGTGATTCAGGAAACAAATATGTGCTGGTGATAATAGACTACTTCAGCAAGTGGCCAGAAGTATATGCAATACCGAATCAAGAGGCAAAAACTGTGGCTGAGACTTTCGTGCAGAACTGGGTCACGCGATTTGGAATACCAATGGAGCTACATTCAGATCAAGGAAGGAACTTTGAGTCTGATATATTTCAAGAGATGTGCTCACTGTTGGGTATAAAGAAGACTCGAACGACAGCCCTACACCCGCAATCGGATGGCATGGTAGAAAGATTTAACCGTACACTGGAAGAACACTTGAGGAAAGTGGTTGGCAAATGTCAGCGGAACTGGGACAAACACATCCAAATGTTTCTACTGGCTTACCGATCGGCAGTCCATGACACTACGGGCCACTCACCAGCAAGGACTATTTTTGGAACAGATTTGCGACTCCCATCGAACCTCAAGTTTGGAAGCATCAATGAACGTTCTGGAAATGGAAGCGACTACTGGAAAACCCTTCAGGACGACATGAATGAAATTCATCAATTAGTAAGGCAGCGAACACAGTTGATGAGCAACAAGATGAAGGATCGTTACGATCAAGCGATGAACTCCAAGGGATTTAAAGAGGGCGAACTTGTGCTACTGTACAATCCGCAACGAAAAAAGGGAAGGTGTCCAAAACTACAAACGTCGTGGGAAGGGCCATACAAGATCGTAAATCGACTGAACGATGTTGTATACCGCATACAATCCTACACGGCGAGGCGAGGGAAAATGAAAATCGTCCATCTCGAGAGATTGGCCCCATACGGATCTGGGAATTTGGTGTCTGATCGGGACGATCAGAATTAAGCGGAGGGCAGTGTAACGAATTCGAAATGATGGTAGAATTCCCAGATGGTAATTACACGGCGGCGCCAGAACGTCCACAGCGCATAATTAGGCATAGACAAAATTCGCGGAAGGACAGCAATCAAAATATTGGAATTTCCACACCAGATAATTACGCGGATACGCAGATGTTTACGCGCTAATTATTCAGAGCCGAAGGACATTTGGCAATTAAGGAAACTGCATTTAGTAATGGAAGCCGAACGCCTATAAATAGCAAACGAGCATCTCATCGAGGGCAGTGATATTCCAGACTTTGTGAAGAACATAGCAGTGAAACTCTAGACTTTGTAAAAAGAACGTAGCGGTAATATTCTGATCCTTGTAAAGAACGTGGTAGAGAAATTCTGTTCCGTGAAGAACATACAAGTGAAAAATTGTATAAAGTGCTTGATGGAAATCAAATAAATAAACCTCAAATTAAAGCTAGAAGAATCCGCGTATTTTTGTGAGGGATTATCGGCAATCCAGCGATCGGGCCCCGAGAATAATCAAGGGGAAGTGATTGTCCAGTTAAGAAGAAGAAACACACGTAACAATATATATATATATATATATATATATATATATATATATATATATATATATATATATATATATATATATATATATATATATATATATATATATATATATATATATATATATATATATATATATATATATATATATATATATATATATATATATATATATATATATATATATATATATATATATATATATATATATATATATATATATACATATATATATATATATATATATATATATATATATATATATATATATATATATATATATATATATATATATATATATATATATATATATATATATATATATATATATATATATATATAATTACGTATATTAAGGATACATAATTTAATGATAAGCTTAAATTACAAATAATTCATGAAACGGAAAAAATATCAGTTCTGTTATGCATGAAATGATTGTTTTGCAATGATTAATGACGAATACATGAAATACTTTAAAAACCACTTAAAATTGGAATTCTGTAAAAGAATACTGTTACATATAGTTTTGCAGTGTAAGGATACTCTAAAAAATTAGACTAGAATAAAAACTAAAAGGAACAGGCAATGGAACCAACACAGGAAAAATGTTACGATTGGTAGCCAAGCTAAATTTTTAACACTTTAAGCTTAAAGAATATCAATAAAAATTATTCTTTCCCATTCTATCGGGTACTCATGAGATGCGAAACAAAAGGTAAATTTATCGTGAATATATATATATATATATATATATATATATATATATATATATATATATATATATATATATATATATATATATATATATATATATATATATATATATATATATATATATATATATATATATATATATATATATATATATATATATATATATATATATATATATATATATATATATATATATATATATATATATATATATATATATATATATATATATATATATATATATATATATATATATATATATATATATATATATATATATATATATATATATATATATATATATATATATATATATATATATATATATATATATATATATATATATATATATATATATATATATATATATATATATATATATATATATATATATATATATATATATATATATATATATATATATATATATATATATATATATATATATATATATATATATATATATATATATATATATATATATATATATATATATATATATATATATATATATATATATATATATATATATATATATATATATATATATATATATATATATATATATATATATATATATATATATATATATATATATATATATATATATATATATATATATATATATATATATATATATATATATATATATATATATATATATATATATATATATATTACTAAGCGGGCATGATGCGCTTCTTTAAGTATTACAGCTTAAAGAAGTTTGGCAAACCATATACATTCGGGAATGTACGACATATCATATTACAGTTAAAAATGAACTGATTTAAAGAGGATTTGCTTGTAAACCAAGCACTACAAACCTATATCTAATATGTATATATATACCAAAAACATCCAATCCATGGAATCTCTGTCTGAATGAATGTTTTGTCTTATTAGTGTTTTGTCTTTATATGAAAATTTAAGCCACTCAAATTCGAGTAAACTCGTGAACAATGTTTACAAGGAAACGCCTTTTTCTTTTTATACTGTGATTTGACGGGGAATGTCCGATTCGAAGATTTATCCCTGTCATTTTGTTTCTCATAGTCATTACCGTCTTCCTTTTGATCGAGACTCTCTTCCTCCTCTTCTCGGTCTCTATTATCATCGCTCTCATTATAGTCATCATCTGCATCGTCTGAATCGCTTACCATCCCTGAAAAATCTGCACATTCAGTCGGTAGCGTTGGCGGTAAAACTGCTTCAAACAGCTGCATCGGATTAAGTTGTTGCAATGCATTTTCAGCTGCCGTACGCGCTTCCGTCGAATTTTCGCACACTGGGCAGGCGTAAGGTTTGCGTAAATGTACTGCACTTGTGAATTCTTCCTTACAATATTCACAGCGATACTGGCGGTGCATTTTTAAATGGTTTGACAAATGATGACGTAAACGAAACAATTTATGGCAGAACTCACATCGAAAAGGTCGCTCCTCGGTATGAGCCATAAGATGTGCGTCTCGTTCCTTTTCGCTCTGCAACACTTTGCCGCATACCATGCACGGATACGTATTGGGACTTTCATGGGTTAGAACATGGGTTATAAATTGATTTTCTGCGTAGAAACCTGTTTCGCATATTTCACATTTAAATTTCGCCTCTTTCTGGTGTGTGTTCATGTGATAGCGTATGGCCTGCTTCGATTTGAAACCCTTCTGACAAAGGCTACATTTAAAAGGTGTCTCATTTGAATGCTTAATCATATGATTTCGATACAATGAATAATATTGAAACGTTTTGTTACAGAGCGCGCAATATGCGGTTCCTCGTATTTGACGACGCTTAACTTTTCCTTCGCTGTTAGGCGCTGAAGATTCAATAGAATCCGTCGGAGCCAAAAGTAATTGGTTATCATAATCTTCATCAGCTGATTCATCTTCATTTTGTTTTTCATAACTGTTTGATGCATCATCATGTTCATCCTTAACATCTAAAGTGTTGTCAGCGAGGCTGGAGCCATTATGAAATGCTCCTTTAGATATATTCGGGCTCAGTCGATGTTGTTGAATATTAGATAGTTTATGACATTTTCTTCGCTTCTCTTGAACAGCCTCCTCACTGTCGTCGGTCATTTGTAGGTTTTTCCCTTTCTTTTCCGATGCTCTTCTTTTTTGCTTCGATTCTAGTATTTGTTCCGGTTTTGGCCTTCCCCAATCGTTTTTATCAGACCTATTTTGCAGTTTTTTAACCGATTTACTTTGGCGCAGATCTGTATGTCTATCGCCATTACTATAGGTCAGTTCTTCTGGTTCTGTGTGAACATTAATATCCAAATAGTTTCCACAATCCAAATACTGTATTGGAACATTAATTTATTAATATTAGAACTATTTTCTCAAAAATCAAAAATAAAAAACTATTACACACAAAAATACTATAATGAAAAATAAAGAGAACGTTCTTGTATGCCATCATGAATTCTACCGCCTTATTATTGACTGGAAAATTTTGATTCTTTAACTGCCTATATTTATCTTAACTCTATGTTTTTGGATAATGCAGTGTGACAAAATAATTACAGAAATTTTTCAATACTAACCAAAGTGGTAAATTAATTTTTGATGTAGCTAGATGAAATAGTAGTTGCCTAGTATTTACCGACTCTTTAAATCTTATTCTCCCAATCATTTTCAATCATTTCTTATTTTCTACGAGACATTGTTTTAATAACCTTTACTGTTAAAAATTCATTATCACTTGCTTCAAAAGCAAGTATTTAAAATATTCAATGCAATAAAAAAATATTTTGTTTCAAGAGATTATTCGCTGCTCATTGCAGTTTTACTTCGTAATAGGCTTACACTTAAACATCTCTATTTTTTCAAATACTTAATTTAAAACAAAGATACGAAACTATTTCACTATTTAAATTATGGAATTCAGTATTTTAAAATAAAATAGAAATGAACGAAACAATCTCCTAAAAATTTTAAAAACCGTAACGCACAAGACAAGCGAAAACTAACCTCAGACGATGTTCTTTCAATATTTTTCTGCTCACTAGATGTGAATTTAAATGAACTACCGTGTGCACCCTTAGGATTAATAGGTATAATTTCAATAGCTCTACGATTATGTCTAAAGTGTATGCTTACATCTCGCGCCTGTGAACAGGCGTCATCGTCGTCATCATCATCATCATCATCATTATTACCATGATCATCGTTATCATCATTATGAACATCATCATCGTCTTCACTGTAATATCGGTTCTTGTATTGTGACGGCGCCTGGTTTGGCTCTTCTAAGTGCTTGATTTTGATGTGACAAATAAAATCACCAATGTCACGCGTACTCTTGTTACAAAACGTGCATACAAATGTCCATTGTTTAGCATTATTTGCTACGAAGATTTCACCGCATCGTGCGCCTAAGGAATAGGTGTTACTCGTGGAGTAACAAGCTGTCGAACGCACTTTTGACATTCTGTGCGTTCGATGATGCCGACCCGATTTATGGTGTTGTGTGTATGAACTGCAGGAAAGATGCGTTTCTGAAACTGGTTTTCTTGTGTCGCTTGCAATTCGTGTGGGAAGGGTCTTTCGTGTTTGTTGCATTTTTTTGTCCTGCTGATGATGCTGCTTCTGCCAAGAGCGTCCTTTGCAGCCAGCCATTGTAACACTCTCATCAGTTT
The DNA here is from genome assembly GCA_963966595.1 of Physocephala rufipes. Lineage (NCBI taxonomy): Eukaryota > Metazoa > Arthropoda > Insecta > Diptera > Conopidae > Physocephala > Physocephala rufipes. The sequence continues at coordinate 39,445,870 of OZ016504.1, forward strand.
CTTCTTTCTTTAAAATTTGATCCATTTTATTATAATAATAATAAAATTACAAGATCAAGCCTATGTTTAAACAAAGGAATTAATCAGCCTATACTGAAATAATCCATCGTTTTATCGAAAATAATTGAGCCAGTTCCCTACATCTGCTTCAAATTTTTCACTTCAGATCGGAGTTGTTTTTATTATTTAATGTCATATTATGTGTTGCAGAATATAGAAAGTGAAAATGAGATAGCAAGCAGTACTAGCATTTTTAAATGTTCTTTCGAAATCAGAGATTCTATTTTAAAATAACTACGAATTTCAATTTTTTAATACTTGTCCTTATTTTGAATGCTCTTGTTTTTATCCTCAAACGCGAATATGCATTTCGGTAATTATACGATTTTCCGTTACCTCTTGTCAAATTTGCAATTCCGCTTCATTTAAAAGCAAGAAGATGGATAAAGATCTTAAGGATATAACATCTTAAGGATGAATAAGTTTTTGAAAGGACTTCAAACTGTAAATAGAATTTGTATCTAGTAATAGAAATGTAAAATCAGTCCATCAGCTTTATGTGGATGGTACCTGTTCATGTCAAATTATCTAACAAGATACTCTACATCAAATCAAAATTGATCTCTCTAATATTCGAATTTTCGTGAAAATTAAAGGAAACTAATCAAAAAATATTGACAATAGCTCGATATTGAAGCTATTATTGTAGAAATATAGATTATGTCGAAACAAAAATTTAATTACCCGATAAGTTCTTTGAATATTGCATCATTTAACAAGCGCTCAATACATAAAACTAAAAAATGTTTGAGGCTCATGCAATATGTGGGAAATATATATGGCGAATGTTATCAAAATAAAAGAACTAATAAAAACAAATATCTATTTGCAGTTACTAATCCAAATACAAAAATAATAGTTAAGCTTTTCCAAATAAAATAATAACTATATTAATAGGAATTTTTACATTACAGTTTTTAGTTGTACATATAAAAATATTTTAATTAATTTGTTAGAAATTAACGTTGATATTTTTTTAAATTTGCTAATATAATATCATCGGGTGATTTTGTATCGAAACGAAACGGTTTTATGTTGTATTTAGTTTTAAAGCCGCAGTTAATGGGAGGTAATTCAACAGTGCGTTTGAATTTAAGGCAGGCTATACGCGCGAATGAAGACGGTTGTATTAAGTAATGTTTTAGCTTGAGCTTGAAATTATTTGACTGATAAAGTTCACCAGGTTCGGGTACCAAAATTGGTTTCTCCTTTAGATCACATGCAATAAATGGAATCTCAAAGTCTTCTTTTTCATCCTTCTTTAGATTTGTAGAACCACATTTCGAATTATCCGATAAGCTGTAGTCTAAACGGCAACAACTAAGAGCCGTTGATAGGTCAATGTTGGTTTTTGTTAGCACGCTTTTATCACTGACACTTAGATCATCCATTTTACCGCTAAGTGAGTGCATGTGAAACGCTTCAGCTCCATTTGACGAATTATCTATATAATTGAACGATGTACTGATATTATGTTTGAATGCATTTTGCTGAGGCACAATACGCGATACTTCATGCGTAGTCGATTCTTCCAGCTTTTTCAAAATGAACTCATTTAAGCCTGGCACTTGTGTTGATGTAGATGCTGTCGACACGGTTGGAGAGTTCACGCGATTATCAACTGAAGAAATCTCCACCGAAGCCAAGTGCGTACTAAGTGTACTACTTCCTGAAGCCCTAAGCAAAGGTATATTGAATTTAGGAGGACTAAAAGAAGCCTCATCTTTAGTGTTTAAACCAGAAAATTTACTTTTAATTGCATTTAAAAGTATCTGATTATCATGATTACAAACTATTGTATCATCCATCGTCAGAGATAAAAAATTATTGTTTCTGAATTACCCAAGTAATACTATCAACAAATTTAACAAAAAAGACAGGAAGCAACTAGCAGAAACAGCAGATTTCTCCATGGTATGCAAAATGTGTCAAAACAAACATAACTTTTCAATGGACTAAGTGTGAACACTCACAGAACCATCAAACGTATACTCAAAAACTTCAGCAATTTACCGCTTGAAAATTCCATCGTTCAATATCGTTGATATTCACCAATAACAAATTCATCGATACCTTTAAGGTCAATTTACAGTGATCTCGTGTGGTTATGATAGATTTAAATGTCAGAGACTTGGACAGCAATACTTTCAGTCAATTGTAAAGAACTACTTATAATACTAATTTTAAATTAGTTGTTGTCTAGTAGAAAACTAATTATACGGACCTTATTTAGTTTCATTCAGCTTGAGATTGTTTATCCCTTGTTCAGTAAACATGTATTTAATTAATGCTAATAAAAGATTAAAAATACGGTTATTTTTCCATTCCTAAGATAGTGGGACAAGGCAGAACAGAAAGTTTTGTCAAATTTCAACTGGAATAGTAGATTAATAAATAATTCAAGAAAAAACAGAGGTGTATTTGTAGGCAACTTGGAGCAATCAATGGATTCATCCTTCGAATGGTCCAAATTGGTTTTGTAGAAATTATATTATTCAGCACAGATTTTTGGTTTTGGTTTCATTAATATATTAGTGATATATTTATGTCGTGTCATTTAAAATAGATATGGTATAACTGAAGTGTTCCTTCTCTATATTTTGCCTTCAAATTAATTCTGACATTCGTAATATGTTTCTATATATTGTGTTTATTTTCTACGCAAGCGTTCTACGATATTAGAGAGAGCTATTATATTTTGTTCTATATATATTGAAAAATATATTAGTTTTTGACTTCAATTAAGAAATAATATTTACGGTAATGTAAAAACAAATTTTTAAAAGAAAAGTGATATACAAATAAAACTAAACTCATATTTTTCGAACGCTTTAGTCAACCTTTTGATGGTTTTGCATTTACCTGCATTTGTCGCCAGAAAACCTTAAGGAATAATAACGCAGGCGACATCTTAAATGTGAGACGGAATATGATAAAGAACTCATAATACAAGAAACTTAATAAGGAAAGAAAAATATCAAATAAAAATATAAATTAGCCTAGAAAAAGTGAAGAATCACAAGTCGGCAAATAGGCAGACGTTTGATTTTCATAATAAATACAAAAAGTACATATAGGCAAAAGCTAAAAATTTACGAACGCCAACGAATTTGTCAGTTTTAGTGTAAAGTTAATATTTTATAAAGTAAATTATCCTTTAAGCGAGGTAAAAAAATAGTATATGTTGCCATGCTCATGGCATCATAATACATATTTTTGTATACGTCATTAATACGCTTTTGTTATTCACGTCAATATTTTAATCGGGATAGAATATATAAAATTAGTAAGGGACGAATAATTGTCGATCTTCATATTTTTAACTCAACGGGTTAAGAAAGGTTAATATCAATAATTTCAGATTCACTTGAAATACATATCTCCAGAATCTGATTTTTTTAACTGTAATCTCAGGTTGTTTCACGGAGATTCATTCAAACACTGTTTCTGTTTTTTTAAAATCCAGTCTTCAGTCAGATAGTTCGGAATTTCAGGGAATTCGCGAAAACGTACGAATGCATATATACCATATGGATTACATAGAGTCCTTTGAACATATTTTATTTCAGCCATGTCACAGAACATAATTTTTCACTCATTGGGCCTTAAAGTCCTTAAATGTAGTTGAGAGGATCAATTTGAGGATACATTAGAAGAAACATCATTAAACTGTTTAAAAACTGAAATCTCTGTTAGAAAGTGATGTGCGGGTGCGTGTGCTATCGGTGTAGTAGCTTGATAAAATATTGAAGCAAATGCAGTTATTGTGAAGACAAAGAGATTTTGCCTTTCAAGTGAAACTAATTTTCCCGAAAAGCTTTCAAAATTTTTAAATCTTTGAACTCCGAACTCATAGATTTTAAGATAATGCTGATATGCCCTTGACCTCATCTCAGTAAAATCGAATAGCTTATTTCTTTTATTAAATGTATACATTATTGAGTCATAGTATATATCAGAAAAGCTTACTTTCAGACAATTTCCTAGGCAATCCGAAGTGAAAAATCCAAAATTGGGAATTATATATTTGTGCTAAACTGAAAAAGGCAATTAAAATTTTGTAATAATGCGTTAATTTATCCTAATATTCATATTTCCCCCCCCTGCATTATTCAAAACTTATTACTATCCACCCATCCATCGTATTAGTTACTCAGCGTATTATTGGCATCGTACAGTAGTTACTTTACGTTTTTGATCCATTTGAAAAAAAACATTTTGACAAGAGTTCTAGTAGTTTAATCGTAATGTAATCATTCTAGTTTAATCGTAAAATTTGATGCTTATCGCTTAAATTCTTTTGATGAAGTTCCAATTTATAAATCGATTGAATCTTTTAATAGAGCCCTGAAATTTGCTGAAATTTAAAAAAATAACGATAAAAACTTCGTAATAGGAACAACGTAATATTTATATGAAAACTGAAGATTCTGCATAGAAGGATTTCAGGTTTTTACAATTCTCAAAAAGGAGTTTAATATTTGGAAAACATATCATCTTACTCTGTGAGACACTTGAACTTACATTAAGAAAACCTTGAATTTTACTTGAGAATTAATTTTTGCACAGCATTTGTGCATTGTGAAATGTTGCCATTTACACCACAAATTGTAAAACGATTACTAGCACTAAAAAAGGGCAACGAAGATACCGTTGAAGGGAAGTGGTCGGAGAAAGCGGTTAAAAATCTTGTGAAGAAACTTAAAAAATCATCAGCTCTTGAAGAACTCGAACGTGCCGTATCTACGCAGAACTGTCACACCCGGTGTGTTACAATACCACGTTCGAAACCTGCCGCTGGTGAAAATTTACGCAAAGGCTTACCCCACGTTATCTACTGTCGTTTATGGCGTTGGCCAGATCTCCAATCACAAAATGAATTAAGAGCACTCGATCATTGTGAATTTGCTTATCATTTAAGGAAAGACGAGATTTGTATTAATCCATATCATTATAAGAAAGTCGAACTTTCGATTCTAGTACCAAAATCACTTCCCACACCGCCTGACTCTATAACGGACTATCCATTGGACAATCATACCCATCAGATCCCACACAACAGAGAGTTTAATGCATCTTTACGCGGTTCATCTCTAAGTCCACCACAATATATAGAGATATCACCATCGGTGCAGAACTCATTACACCAACATCAAATGGCTTGTAATCCTAGAGTTAATGTGACCTCACAGCCTTGTATTAATGGCGGGGGGGTCAGTAGCGGCAGTGGTGGGGTTGGTGGCGGCGGTGGTGGTGGTACTAGTAGCGCTGTGAATGGTGCTCTTTGTAATATGGACTCACAGTCGAGTGTTCTAAGTGGGGATGGTAGCATACCAAACACTGGAACTCCGCCACCAGGATATATGAGCGAAGATGGTGATCCAATGGATCAAAATGATAACATGAACATGTCGCGTTTGACACCACCTGTTGACGCGGCACCTGTTATGTATCATGAACCAGCTTTTTGGTGTTCAATTTCGTACTATGAGCTAAACACACGCGTTGGTGAGACCTTTCATGCATCCCAACCATCTATAACGGTCGATGGTTTCACTGATCCATCAAATTCTGAACGATTTTGTTTGGGTCTTCTTTCGAATGTTAATCGCAATGAGGTGGTAGAACAGACACGTCGTCACATTGGTAAAGGAGTGCGATTATATTATATCGGCGGAGAAGTATTTGCAGAATGTTTAAGTGATTCATCAATTTTCGTACAGAGCCCAAATTGTAATCAACGTTATGGTTGGCATCCAGCAACCGTTTGTAAAATACCACCCGGTTGTAATTTAAAAATATTCAATAATCAGGAATTTGCCGCATTACTTTCGCAGTCTGTATCACAAGGATTCGAGGCAGTATATCAACTGACTCGTATGTGCACCATTCGAATGTCATTCGTTAAAGGTTGGGGTGCGGAATATCGCAGACAAACAGTAACTTCTACACCATGTTGGATTGAATTGCATTTAAACGGGCCTTTGCAGTGGTTGGATCGTGTACTTACACAAATGGGCTCTCCACGTTTACCGTGCAGTTCCATGTCGTAAAAGGAATATTGATGAATTATGGCTGAGTTTCTGCTATAGCGGGTATACGCTAATTTATCAAATCTTTTTTTTAGTCAGTGAATTGGAGTGAATTGGCAAAGGCGAAAACAAATAAAGCAATAGAACCAAAATGTAAGCAGGAATAGGAAGTTGTTATGGTTGCATTAAAAACGATTTTAATTGTCTAAAAAAGGTTATTTATGACGTATAATATTTAGTTATGCCAGATATATTGATAGGAGAGAAAAATACAAATATCCATTTACTAATGAGATTTTTATGTTTTGACAATTCGAGATATTAATTATTTCAATGAGTGAAAATAACTATTATTTGAGACTTAATCAACAGTATCATCTTTCTGCTCTTCGAATTAGCTGGGTATTTATTACCGTTTATTAGGAAACTAATCGCTTTTATCGACGCAAAAATTTCCTGAGCGTATACCCTCAACAAATGAAACGCGAAGAATAAATAATTTCATTTAAAATAAGAATGAAAATTAGCATTATGAACGAATTGAGAACAGATTTAAATAAGTTATGATTGCTATTTAAACTTAGCAACAATTAAGCACAAATTCGTATTGAAAGATTGCTTGGGCACAGAAGAATTTAATACCTTCAATGATATTAAATATAAACAAATATAGGCAAAAAATTTATTGGAAAAATTTCTTTAATTACACCAAATTTAATATTAAATAAATACAATTAATAAGGTCCGATTCACTGCAGATCGCATGAAATGTACAAAATTAATTTTGTGTATAT
>OZ016504.1:39452955-39652955 GCA_963966595.1 Physocephala rufipes
ATATATATATATATAATATATATATATATATATATATATTATATATATATATATATATATATATATATATATATATATATATATATATATATATATATATATATATATATATATATATATATATATATATATATATATATATATATATATATATATATATATATATATATATATATATATATATATATATATATATATATATATATATATATATATATATATATATATATATATATATATATATATATATATATATATATATATATATATATATATATATATATAATATATATATATATATATATATATATATATATATATATATATATATATATATATATATATATATATATATATATATATATATATATATATATATATATATATATATATATATATATATATATATATATATATATATATATATATATATATATATATATATATATATATATATATATATATATATATATATATATATATATATATATATATATATATATATATATATATATATATATATATATATATATATATATATATATATATATATATATATATATATATATATATATATATATATATATATATATATATATATATATATATATATATATATATATATATATATATATATATATATATATATATATATATATATATATATATATATATATATATATATATATATATATATATATATATATATATATATATATATATATATATATATATATATATATATATATATATATATATATATATATATATATATATATATATATATATATATATATATATATATATATATATATATATATATATATATATATATATATATATATATATATATATATATATATATATATATATATATATATATATATATATATATATATATATATATATATATATATATATATATATATATATATATATATATTTGCCAAATTTGATAATTTATTTGCCTGCAGAGGAGGTATTATACCCAGCATCATAAAAAATATCAATGCGATGAGTGTGAAAAGAGATACAAAACGGAAGGTATTTTAAAGCATCATATCAAAAAGTACCACAGCGATGAAAAATTTATTGATAAACATCAATGCAGTCATTGTCCACAAGTTTTGCCTAATTTAAGGCAATTAAACTCTCACATCGTTAAGGAGCATCTAGGATTTCAATGTCAACAATGCAATAAAAAATTTCGCGCTAATTACGAACTTAAAAGGCATGAAATTACACATACTGGTATTAAAAACTTTGTTTGTGATTTTGAAAATTGTGGAAAACGCTTTTATACCAGACGTCGCCTTACTGCTCACCGACATATACACGCTGATCCTAAAAATTTTGTGTGCGAAAAATGTGGTTATAGTTGCCGCAATCGCGCAATGCTTAAATTGCATTGTCGCACACATACCGGAGAAAAACCGTATGCATGCAATCTTTGTGACAAACACTTTGCTTCGGCCTCATTATTAAAGGAGCACAAGCCGATACATTCAACGGAACGACCTCATATTTGTGACACCTGCGGAGCAACATTTTCGCGAAAGAAAGCCTTGTATCATCATAAGCATTTACATCTAGGTATAAAGAAATTTAAATGTAAATTATGCGGAAATGCATATGCTCAGGCGGCGGGACTGGCTGGTCATATGCGTCAACATAAACAATCTGCTATGATATTGTCGGCACTCTAGCATGCAAATTAGTCCAATCGAATATTTATAATATGTATGTATGCATATGTAATATACCAAATGAGGGCTGAAAAGAAGAAATAGTGCTAATAGTTTGTTAATTAATTTGGGACTTCATATATTCAATATGAGATTTATGTTTCTATTGTTAAAATGTAGTAGTTACAGAATAAATACCAAAAAAATTGTGTTAAGCAACTTCTTACGTATTGAGTGACAATTAAATTGAATGCTCTGATATTTAAAGAGTATATATAGATTTTATATTTAGATTAAACTGTTAGCGTTGAAAGTTTTTTAATATAATTTTTCATTTTTTATTCAAGCATTTCTTTTTCGGATCTAAACTGAATAAGGAGCTCTAACAATTGTTAACCTCCATTTAACTTCGACATTAGAAACAATATTTTATGTTATTGCCTTGATGGAAGGTGATCAGATCGAGCGGATGCGAAAGGTTTCTGAGCATTTTCATGGATATTAGAAGTGTCTAATTATATTTTTTCCTTGATTAAATAACAGAAATGCATCGATTGTGGTAAAACGTTTAAGAACAATAAAACTTTGATGACGCATAAAGGATACTATCATTCAAATAAGCCAAAAGTCACAAATTGTTCACTATGTGAAGCTGTCTTCAGTACAGTGCGTTCTCTTAATGGTCATCTAAAACGAGCACATTCCTTTTTTCCTTGTTCACAGTGTGAAAAAATTTATCGTAGCCGTACTTCTTTACTTTTGCATGAATACAATCACACCGGAGAACTGAAATTCATTTGTAATATAAATCAATGCAACAAAGCCTTTTTGAATCCAAGACGATTGTACGATCATCAACGTGTTCATAGTTGCAATACTTTGAAATTTGTGTGCGAGTTCTGCGGTTATCGTACAAGGATAAATATGAATTTAATTGTTCATAAACGAAAACATACTGGTGAACGTCCGTATTGTTGCGAAGTGTGTGGGAAGTGTTTTTGTTCGCATCATCAATTAACAGAACACAAATTTGTTCATTCGAATGATCGCGCGCACGGATGCTCTTATTGCGGTGTTCAGTTTGTTCATGCAAAAGCATTATATCATCATATGAATCTGCATTCGGATATAAAAAAGTATATTTGCAATGTTTGTGCTAAATCGTATTCTCAATCATCGGGATATTCTGCACATATGCGTCGGCATAGAGAGAAGGATCAAAACTGTATGACGGCAAAGACAATAATTAATAACTAATTATAATCATGTAAAACTTGTATTGTTATTATGTGTCATCAATTTAGGCCTATGAAGGCTTACGTCGAAAAAAATTTATAATTCACCGTAATAGCATTATTTGATGAACTGTCATGTCCTCCAGTACGTTTTGTGATCATATTGAACAACATTAAAGTGCTGGTCAAGCAAAATATAAGCCGATGGCTTTGAAAAATATGTATTGCTTTCAGACAGTGCAAATCATGGCGAGAAGATTACCATCTGACCATTTTGATATTGAAAACGAACTAGTTGTGGTAAAGCAAATTCATGATTCTTTTATGCAAATTATTTTATCCAAATCGACAATTAAAGCAACTAATATCACTTAAAGACTAAAAACGTTTCACAAATTGTTGTCTTTATTTTCACCAAGAACGACGAAATTATTTCCCGAACAATTCAAAATATTTATTGTATCCAACGACTTTGATACAATTTTTAGATTTGTATCATGTAACATTTAATATAAATATATTTTTTTTGAAATAGATTATTAAATAATCTAGAATACAAGGATGATTACAAATCAAAGTTTGCAATAACGAATAAATGAACAATATATCATACAAAAAACTAATGATAACAATTTCATAATGGAAATGAAGTAAATGATTCTTAGAGACTGAATTAATTACCGAATAATTTCATGATAATCTAGTGGGCTTGATCTTTCTTCTTTTCCTTTTTATACCTAATTCCTTTTTCTTTGGTTAAAATAAAAATTTTTCAATAATTATGTAATATGAAATAAAAACAATTACAATTATCTTAACATATACAAAAATAATGAAACGTAAAATAAAGATCCTAATATAAAATTATTTCACATTACAATCCTCTTTGAGATTGCAGTAAATAGCTGTTATTATATATACATGTGATTGATGTCAACCTTAAGCCCAAATTCGTATAGTATAATCCCAGCTACCCGTAGAGAGTGCTGTACCATCAGGCGATATTTTCACACTTGACACTTTGTTTTCATGGCCATAAAGTAAACAAATTCTCTCAGCTTTTAGCGTATCCCACAAGTTAACAGTGTAATCGTTATAGCCAGCGAACAGCAAACGGCCACTAATTGAAAAGTCGACGGAGTTCACGCCAAATATAATACTTTCTTTGGAAAAGACAGCCACTTCCCGATCCGCCCTCATGTCAAACAAACGACAGCTACTATCATCAGAACCAGTGGCGATAGCATCTCCGCTAGGATGGAATTTTACGCTATTGACATCTGAGTGATGCCCTTCAAACGATTGCACAGCTTGCCCCGAACGCATATCCCATACAAAGGCCATTCGATCGCAACTACCGGAAACAAAAATGTTGCCAGTTTCAGTGGGGGCTAAGTCAATTGCCATAACATCACCAGAATGGCCATGAAAACTCTGTAACAGTTGCCCCGATTCCACGTCCCACAAGGCACAAGTCGAGTCGCCACTTCCAGTAAGTATCTGCTGATCGGAGTTGGGATAAACGCAACAAGACATATAACTAGTATGTGTACCGACAGTTCGTTTTTTTGCTGCCATTTCTTCATCCGATGTTATGGGATAAACGGTCACTTTATTATCCAAGCCTCCACAAGCAACGAAATTCCCTGAAGGTGCGTAAGCACAAGCCATTACCCAAGTGGTTGGCATAGTAACGGCATGTTCCTTATTGGTAGTGAACCCATCCCATATTATAATACGTCCATCTTGAGATGAGGAGACTATGTGCCGTTTATCCGGACTCCAATCGGTGCAAAGAACCTTAGCCTGGTGGCCTTTAAGCACTTTACGTGGCTTAATATTGACAAAAGCAATTTGTTCTAGGCGATCTGAAATACTTGCTAAGCTGACATCGTTCAATTTCTGCCGTTCTTCTTCCAGTTTATTTTTCAGATTTTCTGCTTCTTTCAAAAGGCAGTTCATCTTTTCATTTGTGTTTCCAGAGGTAGAAATTTCTGCCATCTTGATCTGAACTATTTTGATTCAAATCTTTTTTAGCGCAAACAATTCTGTTGTTAATTTAATTTCGAATATCGTAAAACAGAAATTCTATCCACCAACCATACACAAAAATCAATATTTAGGTCAATCAATCAATATTTGGATCCGATTTGTCTAATTGTGTAACAGTTCAACAGCTGTTCTCAAATCTACCCGGGACGTAACACAACCGTTTCCGTAACTTTTGAAGTATAGTCCAAATTAGCGCAAATTTGAATTAATTCAAATTCTATTTTGCGATTTTTCTCTGGCAGTGCATATTTGTTCTAAATAAAAATAAGCATTATAATATATATTAAAAATATATCGATTCAGTTTTAATCGATATTAAGACGGATACATGAATTTTAATACGCATCTTAAAATTTTGTTATGCCGCACTCACACAGGGCTCATTTGTTTCGGGACACGTAAAATTTGTTGTTGTTTCACCAGAAAAATGACGAAATTAATTGTGGACTATGAACGAATGAATTTTCCCCTTGTGCGACACTTGTGTTTCTTGAGCATGCTGCGGAGCATTAATGCTGCACTCACACATTTGTCGCGAGACATGGAACTATTCATTTATTTGTCCCCGATACCACTCACACAGGGGACAAATTGGAATGTATGTTGTATCCCCATGCATGATGTTTTAATTAGACCTATTACTACATTTTGCTACCTTTAAATACTTTTTTGCTAAATGGCAGCGTTTTCACTACTTTCGAACATTATTTGATTACATTTCAATTTGTGGTGCGTATTATGTTGATTATGGAAAATACTGAAGAAATTAAAATTACGTTAATTTCTGTGGCGACCGATTTTATGGATGCATTATTCATTATTCGGTATGATTGGTTTTTAATCCAGGCTGCTGAAACAGATATGAGAAACGTTGTACCACCGGGTGAATAGCCGGCCGTAACCTTGCAATATTTAGCCACAGGAGAATCCTTCTAAAGCATGGAATACCAAACCAAGTTATCGACAACATTCCTAGTTATTTTTAAATTATTGTTATTTTGCATAATTAGTTTTAGAGTTCTTTTTAAATAGCTATATTTTAATTTTTATATTGTTTAATATTGGGGTTGGCTTAGAATTTGATTGACTGTTCGATTTCTTACCTAAAAAATGCACTGAAAGTGCAAATATTTTTGAACACAGTATTTTAATGCACAAGGCATAGACATTTGTTTAACAATAAAGATGAATGCATGGTTCTAATATATAAAGTAAGATTTTGTCAAAAAATTCCAGTAATAATTATATACTTTATGTTTTACAGTCCTAGCAATAACCTTGATCGAACAAATCTTCCGCAAAACAGATATGCTCTTTTCTGAATACAATTTAAATGCATGCCTGACTGCAGCCATAATATTCTGTTTTGCTGATACGCAACCCGCTGTTTGGTGTCCCCAGTGCCGCACTCACGCAGGGGACATTTGTCTCGGAACACGTCAAATTTGTTGTTGCTTCACCAGCAAAACGAAGAAATTAACTGTGGACTATGAATGAATGAATTTGTCCCTTGTGCGACAGTTGTGTCCCTTGATATTTACTGGGGACACCAAATAACGGGTTGACGTATCGATAAAACAGAATATTATGACTGTAATCAGGCATGCTTTGTATTGTGTTTACAAAAGAGCATTATGAATTTGCGGATGGTTTGTTCGATCGAGGTTTTTGCTAGGACTACAAAACGTAAATTATATTATTTTTGTTGGTGTTTTTTGACAAAATTTTATTTTATATATTAGAACCATGCATTCACCTATATTGTTTCACAAATGTCTATGCCTTGTGCATTAGAATTTTATGTTTACAAATATTTGCACTTTAAGTGCACATTTTTTGGAAAGGAATCCAACAGTCCATCAAATTCTGAGACAACCCTAACATTAAACAATATAAAAATAAAAATTAAAAATTAGCTAATTAAAAATAACTAAAGAAGCTCTACTAACCTCCTCCAATTGTTCCACACTATTTAAAATTGACTTACAGCATTATAATGTAAAGTCACGACGTACACGAAGCTGGAAATTTTTGGAATTTTTGTTTATGTATTTTGTATGTTTGACAGATCGGTATAACATAAACACGAAAAAGTGACGAAAATTTCCTAAGCCGAAAGTTCGTCTAAAATGGGATCTTCCTATGTACATTCAGGGTTGATTGTCAGATCGCCGAATAATGTAAACTCACTTTTGGTCGAAATAATTGTCAGACGCGACGAACACAATATGGATTCGTGCTGATTACTTCATTCCAGTTTTAGCGTCTGCCGGTTGTGTATTCATTAATAACAAAGAAAGAGTGATAATTATAATAAATTTAGAAGGAAAAAAATTGCTAATGCCATTCTTGAATTCCAATATTTATTTATGCTATTAATAATTGTTTTATTGTACACAATTTATGGTTATTGGCGCTAATAATTTTCTTCTATTTTCCTCTATAATACACTGTAAACACTTTTATTTGCAAACACTACACAACAAGCAAACAATTTTATTATCGTGCACCAATACTTCTTCATATTCTTTGGGAAATGTCAAAAAGTTTATTACTTTATTGTTGCCATACCCAATAATAAGAAGTATTTACTAAAATGTTAAGCTGAAACAATGTACTTTCATAAATTTTCTCGAATATCCCTAAAAATATTTCACATGTGGCAACAATATCAAAATATCCCCTCATAAAACCACACGAGACGACATGAAAAAGTTACATTATACCAATTTTTCTTCATGTCGTGTACGTCTACGTCTTCGTCTATGTCTTCCAGTGAGTTTACATTATAATGCTGTTAATTATGTTTGCATCTTCATCCCGAATGATGTATAATGCATCCACAAAATCGATCGCCATAAAAATTAACGCAATTTTAATTTGTTCAATATTTTCCGTAGTCAACTTAACGCGCACCACAAAATGAAATGAAATCAAATAATGTTCGAAAGTAGTCAAAACGCTACCGTTTAGCAAAAAAAGTATTAAAAGGTAGCAAAATGTAGTAATAAATCTAATTAAAAAATCATGCATGGGGATACAACCTACACTCCAATTTGTCCCCTGTGTGCGTGGTATCGGGGAAAATGAATGAATAGTTCCATGTCTCGCGACAAATGTCCCCTGTGTGAGTGCGGCATTACAATTTTTTGTGGGGAAAGAATTTTCTGTCTCATTATCCCTACTGTTTATCTCTGATTTCGGTCGTGTATGACCGTCGTTTTTTGCTCCATATTTATGTGGGAAAAGATTTCTTATCTTATTATCTCTGGTGTAAATCGCAATTTAAATATATAAACATGTTAAAGTTATTAAATTCTTGTAGGGGGGAAAAGGGCAGATTTAAATGTGGCGAGGTTTATTGCGAGATACCCAATAATTTTAATATAAATTGTTTTGCGTGCGATGTGACCTTTGCTATTAATGAGTTTTCACGTCATTTTCAAGAATTACATTTAAATTTGCAAAATCTAAATTCCGAAGAGCAAGTGGATTTCAGCCGAATTATAAATTTTAATGATGTAGATGGGACCTCCGATTCCAAGAAGTCGTTTGAACATTTCAACAATCGAGAAGAAAAGCATGGAATGGCCATAGAATTTCTAGAAGTACGATTACCAAAATTAAATAGTATTAAGGCGAAGAGATTTTTACCGGAACATATTTTAGATTTCGGGTCTAATGAGACCTCATTAAATCAAAACCTTCTAACTATCAGTACTATAAAAAATGAAACTTCGTTGTTCAGGAAGGAGAATGCGGAAATGCGAGATCTCCAAATACAGGACTTATCTCAAAATGTATTGAGTAAAGTTAATTCTTGTAAACCTAACCGGAAGGCTAAAGATTATGGCGCGGTCGAAGAAATGGGAGAAGATCCCAAGACACATATACTGGAAGAAAGAAAGGGCAAGTTAGACGAAAAATACCAACTTTTCATGACTGAAAATAAGGATGAATTTAGTAGTCGCGCGACTAAAAAACTTGGAACAGAATGTAAGGTAAAGCTGTGTAATCACAGTTTTGAATTTCATGGAGGAAAATAATATATATATGCATATTTTTAGACTAAGTGTTCCAGAGGTAATAGTCAAACACAATTCATTTGCAAATACTGCCAACGCAGTTATAAAGTGAAACGAAGTTTGCGGAACCATGTCCGGCTAATACACGAGAGGGGTCAATCACTAGATTCTGATAAACCTGATCGCCAACATAAAGAAATTTCCAATAATGTTGCTTTTATTTGTAACATATGTGGAAAATCGTTCACAACCGTCGGTAGTATGAATACCCACAAGAAAAGGCACAGTGGTGTAAAGTCTCACAAATGTCCAGATTGCGAGAGTTCTTTCCACACTGATCATGAAATGAAAAAGCACTTGCTTTATAGACATTCAGATCTATATGCTGAAATTTGTGAGATATGTGGTCGCGGGTTCCGAATTTCAGGAAATTTGAAAGGTCACATGCGCCGCCATACCGGCGAACGGCCAGCTAAATGCGTTGTTTGTGGAAAAAGTTTCTATAGCCAATACGACCTCAACGTTCATAATTCAACACATATGACGGAACGTCCATTTCCATGTGACGCTTGCAGTTCAACATTTCGAACTAAGAAAGCGTTGCGGGTCCACAAAAAGCTCCACGTTCCTGATCGTCCACATCAATGTGAGCTATGCAACAAAGGTTTTTTACAGATAACTGGTCTCGAATCTCATATGAGGCAAGTTCATATGAAGTCAGCAGCGTAAAATTTTTAATTTTTACATAGTATTCTGATCTAAATAATGAATTTGAAACTAAATAATTTTCGTAACGAGTGAATTCGAGAGGTGCTATATAGTTTACGGCTTCCTAACACATAATTCCTTACATACAACATTCAATGGGCTAATAACGGGATACATCATAATTATCCTTATATTCTTGAAGAGGCTATTAGTCAAGCATGTAGCAAATACAATTCAGCTGTGGAGATTGGTGCTGAGCGCACTTCTGGCTTTCTGCATTTCTTCAAAATTTTGTACAAATCAGCTTAACGGAGACTTCAAGGACGATGAAATGCTTTTCAGCGACGACTTGAAATATCATATACGATGCCAGCAAGGCGTCCGGGTTTTAACGACGACTTTAATTTTTAATAACAGAATAATTTTTCATAAATAAAATACAAAAATGTTTAAAGTTGTTTCTCACATGGAAAACATTGGAACCTATATAATAAAGGTTTTGGACTTCATTATTAAGATTTTGGCAGAGGTAAAGAGATAGGACACTTCGCAACAATGCACATGTATTTGCTCTATACAATGGCAGAATGGTACAAATTTACCTGAAATTTGGTACTTATTTCTAAGGAAACTAGTACTCGCGTCAACATCAATCAAAAACATGGGCTCGAGTAGAAGGTGCCTTGTATTTTAAGCGTCAAAGGATTGGTGAATATTGTGAAGTATTTTTAGAATTTAGATTAATTTTTTACAAAATTTATTTCGTGTTTGTTAAAAAAATAGATCAACGATGAATAATTGTGTGTCCTATATCTTTATCTCTGATCAGCATCGAAAATACTGTCGTAAATATATTAATTGCATAAAAGTATTCATAAACGGTGGACCTCCGCCAGGCTGGGATCACAACTCTTAGCACGTTGAATACTTTAAAAAGGCATTTAGTAACGGCAAAGACCACAACCCTCATTTCGTGAAACACTCGTGCTTTTGAAAATAATAGTGAAAATTACTGTAAAAGATCACGTGTTTTAATAGGGCGTTCACATTCAACGGATTTACTTAGGTTTCGGCTTAGGATTTGGATATAAAACGAAGCCCAACATAAACTCAGGTTAGTCCCATTGAAATTGTTGGGAATTTTTGATAAATCCAAGAAAATTCTTGGGTTTATCAGTTCACAACGCTGATTCGAAGTTCGAACAAAAGAAACATATATATTTATCTCTTTCTACCTCTAGTGTGATAGAGGGAGATAAATATTGACTAAAATTGTATGTCAGAAAAATAAAATTACAAATAGGAAATAAATTTTTGTAAACAATGAAACAAAGGAAATATATTTTCAAATAAACACAGGATATTCACAAATTAGTAAAGGAGCAACTAAAATAAATTGAAATAAATAAACAACGACAAAGTGAGTTAAGTATTTTCCGAAAACATTCAAAAAATAATAATATTAGCCCCATCATATGTGTTCATCAGGAAGGCTGAACAATAAATAATTTACAATAGATTTAAAAGCTGTGCACGTTGACAGCCGAAATCTGGGTTATCGTATGTGAACACTTGATCAGCTGATCGATGTTCGAAAGCCCAAACCCAGGTTTATTTTTTAATGTAAACGCGCTATAAGAGTGGATATTCGAACGCAACCAGGTTAGAATAAATAACGATTTAGAAAATTAGTAGAAGTGGCAATGCAAGAATTTTGAAAAGGAATTTCCTCGTAAATTCATCCACCAATTTTCGTGAAAAAATGACGTGCAGAAAGCTAAGAAGGTAATGTTTCGTAAAATGAACTAAATTGAGGGAGGTATTTATACATTACCCATGTGTTATAACAACATACCCACTTACGAACGTTATACCCCGATTTGGCGGCATTGTAAAAAAAATATAAATTCCATCTGTCAAAAGAGGAAAATTGATGAAGTCCATATTGCATTACAAACTTCTACATATTTCATATTATATTACAAACTTCTGCAGACTTCTGAGCCTAATACTTGCTTCCCCTCCTGTTGCGCCAAAATAATGAAAACGGAGAATTTTCACTTCCAACAACGAACATACCTTATTTGAGTGAAAAATAATTGCTTTTATGCCGATTGCCCAAACAAAAGTTTCAGATGTAATACGACAGTTATCCAGTTTTCCACTTCTGGCACTTAGATATGTGTCTTTTCCCAATAATGCTATAAGCACAACCTCGCGACAGTTGTCGCGTTGACAAATCAAAACTCTGCTGGCGCTGAAGTTAGCAGAGAACATGTCTGTAATTTCAAAACAATTTTATTAATTGCTAATATCATTTAAAGTAAAAAAACGGAGAAAAGGAGAACAAGACGAGCGACAACAAAAAAAGTAGAAAATTTTCTACTACTGTCGTTGTCGTACGCGTCAGCCGCGCGACAATTTTGTTTTTTCTCAATTCCCATAATGCTATAAACACAACCCTTTGGCTGCATTAAGTCGTATCGCCGCTTATTGAGTTAGCGTGGATATCTATCGGAGTTTATTTTTAGCGGCTATACGCTTATTCTTCCAAAGAATTTTTTAGAACAATATACACCCGACAAAAGAAACACAGCTAATATTAAGCTAATTATTATACAATATTAGTTCGAAGAATGAACTTGAGGATTTCTCGCAAAGTTGAAGTTTTTTTATAGATATATAGAATTAGAAGGAATTTTAATTGGTTATAATGTTATATATTTTACAGTTTATAGTTGTATGATTGGTGAGATATAAGAATATTTTAATTGAAAAATTATTCTATAATTTATGTGATATATACAAAATACGATATATTATAAATAAATATATAATACATATCTATAGTTTAAAAACAGCCAAAAAAAAACAGCGTTTTTTAAGGATAATTCTTCCACATCAAACTTCCATAATCGTGTAAAAGTTATTGAAGATTTTATGCCGAGGTAAACTTGAACCCGAAAAACAAATAAACCGAAACCGTTGAGTGGGGTTTCGCTACAATTCTTTAAATGTATCTACAAGTTCGAAAGTTATTGGAAGGCATCGAAATTAGCGATCTTGATTCATCTATGCTAATCTCCAATTCTGACATGTGTTAAAGATAACGTTCATTTTGTATTATACTTTATACTTAGAAATGAGTTTGGCACCATTTTTGTCTTGTATTTTCAAATAAAGATTTTGAGAACTTTTAATTTTATACCAGTAAATCTCAAGTAGGAAAAAATTGAAGTAAGAATTAAATATGTTAAACGTGTTATCTCCTCACAGGGAGAATTTCGCATCCATAAAATGCGGAGAGATATATTATGTAAACTCTATTTACAACGTAAACTGCTGCATTTGCGGAGGAAGATTATTGCTCAGTGAGTTTCCGAAACATTTCCACGATTTACATTTGAGTTTCGTGAATGAAACAACTAAAAATACTTCGGAACTTAAGACGTCATTAGACCAGGAGCCTCAAATTGATATTATTTCCGACACAGATGGAAGTAATTCGTTCAAAGTGGGCGAGTCGTCGGAGGTACCAATTAAGGCCACGGAATGGGACCTGCCCATTGAATTCATAGAGGTACGACTTTCTAAATCGACAAGTAATAAGGTGGACAATTTTATACCAGAATATATAACGGACTGCTCAAGTATTCCCACGACCACATCCTCCGCAAGTCAGGAAGATACTTTCGATACGCCAGAAATTACCTCTAATTCTAAAAGCAAAGTGCGTGTAAAGGATATTGAATCGTTGCGACTCACAAATGCAATATTGTCAAATAATCATGAAATAAAAACTCAAAATACAAGAGAAGGCGATAAGGTTTTGGATTTCAACGGCCAGATGAGATCAGAAGTATAAGGAGGTCTGATTATACATTTATAAAAAAAATATTTAAAATAATTTTTTTAGGTTGAAAAACCCGCTAGTATACGATTTCAATGCAATCTATGCCAACGCAGCTATAAATCTAATATAATTTTAAAATTTCATATGCGTGTGGCACACAGAGAAACTGCTGAGCCCACGGATGA
This sequence comes from Physocephala rufipes, assembly GCA_963966595.1. Lineage (NCBI taxonomy): Eukaryota > Metazoa > Arthropoda > Insecta > Diptera > Conopidae > Physocephala > Physocephala rufipes. The sequence continues at coordinate 39,466,699 of OZ016504.1, forward strand.
AAAAACTCGGTCAACTTTGAATTTGGATAAGGATGAATCTGTTGATAAGCCCATTCAATGCAATATTTGTGGCAAATCATACTCATGTACTGGAAATTTAAGTACTCACATGAAACGCCATAGTGGAGTAAAGTCTCACAAATGTTCAGACTGCGAAAAAGTTTTCTATACCGATCGTGAATTGCAATCGCATTCAATGACACATTCAGATATTTTTGCTGTAATTTGTGAAATATGCGGACGACGTTTTCGCAAAATTAGCAATTTAAATGCGCATATGCGACGACACACTGGCGAGAGACCTGCTAAATGTGAAATATGCGGCAAATGCTTCTTTAGTAATTATTACTTAAGTGTGCATCGAATTACACACACGTCTGAGCGCCCTTTCGCATGTGATGTTTGCCCTTCTACATACCGTAGTAAGAAAGCACTACGTGTTCATAAAAAAATACATATTTCCGAACGGAAGTAATAGTGCATAAAATTGCATTTTAAAAATATAAAATATGTTGAAACCGTTTTAAATTTAGAGAGGTTTATTTCGAGATACGCAACAATTCCTATTCTGGCAAATCTTTTATGTAAAAGATCTGTTATTCTGTTATGTTTTTACATACAAAATTTCTATTTGTCAAATTATCTTTTATCATAACACTGATCATAAAATGAAAAAGCACTTGCTTTATAGACATTCAGATCTATATGCTGAAATTTGTGAGATATGTGGTCGCGGGTTTCGAATTTCGGCAAATTTGAAAGGACACATGCGCCGGTATACTGGCGAACGGCCAGCTAAATGCGTTGTTTGTGGAAAAAGTTTCTATAGCCAATACGTCCATTTCGAACTAAGAAAGCGTTGCGATTCCACTAAAAGCTCGACGTTCCTGATCGCCCACATTAATATGAGCTATGCAACAAAGGTTTTTTGTCTCGAATCTCATATGAAGTGAGCAGCGTAAAACGTGCGCATTGCATTCTGATCTGCATAATAAGCTTGAAACAAAATAACATTTGTAACAAATGAGTGAGGTACTTTATAGCACAATTATTTTTTTTTCACTTCCCATAAGAACCAATGTAAATTTTGACATTTCTGTTACTGCCGGCAGAAACAGTAATTTCTATGTGTTCAAGCCATTATTCTGTTACAGATTATAGCAGATTCTGTTAAAGATTTTGCCGCACAGAATACGAATTTTGGTTATGATAAAAGAGAATTTGACAAATAGAAATTTTGTATATAAAAACATAGCAGAATAACAGATCTTTTACATAAAAGATTTGCCAGAATAGGGCCAATTGTTTTCTAAAACAATTCGGTAAAAGTTGTTTAAAAGTCAAATAAACATAAGCAATATGATTTATGAAATTTTTCATTTCGTTGTGCATAAAAAAGTTATATCTTTTTAACAAATTTTAAGATTTTTATATTATTAACATCGACAAGAATTCAACCCTGGTTATTCACGGAAATGCATAATAATAACAAGCGAGTATAGTTGTTATATTATTATTATTGAAAATAAATTTTTTTATGAAATATGTGTTTTATGGGAGAACAAAATATGAGAGGACTACCCAGGAGTAACGACAAGTCCACGTACGGTTCGTGCAGGACCATTCGGAAACGTAAATGGGAAAAAATTGACGTTCATATACTGTTGTGCTCTCGCAGCTATCACAACTTTCGTCACAATTGAGATGAAAAGAGCTTTTTTAAGGTGTTCAGAATACCAAATCGTCTCAATTGGGACGATTGTCTCTATTGTGATATGTGACGATTTTGTGATGGTGCCAGAATCGGCCTGTTAGTTGGGTTGTCGTGCTACACACGTCGTGGTCGCTTTCGGAAATGTTTGCTATGTTGCGCGAATTTGTAACAATATTTACAACAAATTTCGAACAACAGGAACTGTGAAGGGATGATTTATAATAAACTGTGCTTATACGCTTGAACAGCCTGTTAGCCGAGCGTCTTGGAAATACAATTCAGCTGTGGTGATCGAAGCTGCGATCATCGGCTTTTCGTTGGAAATTCAGCCAATTGCAAGGAGAGCACTTTTGGCGTTCTGCGCTTCTCCAAAGTTGTATACAATCCAATTTAACGGAGGCTTCAAGGACAATGAAATGCTTTTGAGCGACAACTCGAAATGTTACCATATACGAAGCCAGCAAGCCATCCGGGTTTCAACGATGACTTTAATTTTTAATACAGAAATAATTTGCATAAATAAAATACAAAAATTTTAAAGTTGTTTCTTTCATGAAAAACATTGGAACCTCTATAATAAAGGTTCGTGCAACGATTGCTATAAGTTTGCAAGTAACGCAGTATTTAAAATTTTGGTTTGAAGATAAAACGCTTCTGCTATATCTCAGTAACTTCAATAACTACCTCTTGATTTTGACTCGAATTAAAAACAAACTGAAAGTTTTGACTAAGATTTCGCTACAATTCTTTAAATCAAAATCATGGGGTTTTTCGTAGCATGAGCCATGCCTCTACATGTTCTAGTTATTGGAAGACATCGAAATTAGCGTCCCTGATTCAATTATTCCAATCTCCAATTTTGACATGTGTTAAGGAAAAAGCTCACTCTGTATTATTCTTTATACTTAAGGCTCAACCATAATGGCCGTAAGCGAAATTAAGTTAATGTCAAAAGTTAACGACAATGAAACTTAATTTTTGTAAAATTATTGAATTGCCCATAATAAACTTAACAAAAACTTAACAAAATTGACAACTGTTGTGTAATAAATTCCGCCATTGTTGATGTTGCCAATTGCAAAAATAACAAGTTGTTTAAAATGTTACATCGGATATCTTAAAAAAAATTTTTATCTGGCAACAAAAAGTTGTTTATGTTAATTTTTCTTAAGTTATGTGCGACCAGTTTCGCTGTCACATTAAGGTTCCTTAATGTTGCCGAATTTAACGAAGCTTTTCTTAATTCATTATGGTCACTCAGTATGATTCGCGTGTACTCGCACATCACATAATTTTTTGTTAATTTCGCTTAAGGCCATTATGGTTGAGCCTTTAGAAATAAGTTTGGCACCATTTTTGTCTTGTATTTTCTAATAAAGTTTTTGAGAACTTTTAATTTTTTACCAGTAGTTTAATTTCTTCTCAAGTAGGAATGAAAAAACTGAAATAAGAATTAAATATGATGACCGTGTTATCTCCTCACAGGGAGAATTTTGCAGCCATAAAATGTGGAGAAGTATATTATGTAAATTCTATTTACAACGTAAACTGCTGCATTTGCGGAGGAATATTATTGCTCAATGAGTTTCCAAAACATTTTCACGATTTACATTTGAGTTTCATGAATGAAACAGCTAAGAATTATTCGCAAACGAAGTCGCCCTTAGAAGAGGAACCTCAAATTGATATGATTTCTGACACATATTTGAGTGATGCTGCAAGCAAAGTGGACGAGTCGTCGTCGGAGGTAGCAACTAAGTTCGAGGACAGGGACCTGCCCATCGAATTCATGGAAGTACGACTTCCTAAACTGACAGGTAATAAGGCGGAGAATTTTATACCGGAACATGTAATGGACTGCTCAAGTATTCCCACAACCACATCCTCCGTAAGTCAGGAAGATACATTCGACACGCCGGAAATTACTCCTAATTCTAGAAGGAAAGTGGGTGCAAAGGATATTGAAACGTTGCGGCTCACACGTGCAATTTTGTCGAACAATCATGGAATGAAAACTCAAAATGCAAAAGGAGGACATAGGAACGTTTTGGATTTCAACGGCCAGATGAGATCAGAAGTAAAAGGAGGACTGACTAAACATTTATAAGAAAATATTTAAAATAATATTTTTAGGTTAAAAAATCCGCTAATATACGATTGCAATGCAATCTATGCCAACGCAGCTATAAATCTAATAGCGGTTTACAACATCATATACGCGTGGCACATGAAGAAAATTCTGAGCTCACCGATGAAAAAACTCGGTCAAATTTGAATTTGGATAAGGATGAATCTGTTGATAAACCCATAGCAATTCAATGCAATACTTGTGGTAAATCATACTCATGTACTGGAAATTTAAGTACTCACATGAAACGCCATAGTGGAGTAAAGTCTCACAAATGTTCAGACTGCGAAAAAGTTTTCTATACCGATCGTGAATTGCAATCGCATTCAATGACACATTCAGATATTTTTGCTGTAATTTGTGAAATATGCGGACGACGTTTTCGCAAAATTAGCAATTTAAATGCGCATATGCGACGACACACTGGCGAGAGACCTGCTAAATGTGAAATATGCGGCAAATGCTTCTTTAGTAATTATTACTTAAGTGTGCATCGAATTACACACACGTCTGAGCGCCCTTTCGCATGTGATGTTTGCCCTTCTACATACCGTAGTAAGAAAGCACTACGTGTTCATAAAAAAATACATATTTCCGAACGGAAGTAATAGTGCATAAAATTGCATTTTAAAAATATAAAATATGTTGAAACCGTTTTAAATTTAGAGAGGTTTATTTCGAGATACGCAACAATCGCAACAGTTTTTCTAAAACAATTCGGTAAAAGTTGTTTAAAAGTCAAATAAACATAAGCAATATGATTTATGAAATTTTTCATTTCGTTGTGCATAAAAAAGTTATATCTTTTTAACAAATTTTAAGATTTTTATATTATTAACATCGACAAGAATTCAACCCTGGTTATTCACGGAAATGCATAATAATAACAAGCGAGTATAGTTGTTATATTATTGTTACGTGTGTTTCTTCTTCGTAACTGGACACACACTTCCCCTTGATTATTCTCGGGGCCCGATCGCTGGATTGCCGATAATCCCTCACAAAAATACGCGGATTCTTCTAGCTTTAATTTGAGGTTTATTTATTTGATTTCCATCAAGCACTTTATACAATTTTTCACTTGTATGTTCTTCACGGAACAGAATTTCTCTACCACGTTCTTTACAAGGATCAGAATATTACCGCTACGTTCTTTTTACAAAGTCTAGAGTTTCACTGCTATGTTCTTCACAAAGTCTGGAATATCACTGCCCTCGATGAGATGCTCGTTTGCTATTTATAGGCGTTCGGCTTCCATTACTAAATGCAGTTTCCTTAATTGCCAAATGTCCTTCGGCTCTGAATAATTAGCGCGTAAACATCTGCGTATCCGCGTAATTATCTGGTGTGGAAATTCCAATATTTTGATTGCTGTCCTTCCGCGAATTTTGTCTATGCCTTATTATGCGCTGTGGACGTTCTGGCGCCGCCGTGTAATTACTATCTGGGAATTCTACCATCATTTCGAATTCGTTACACTGCCCTCCGCTTAATTCTGATCGTCCCGATCAGACACCAAATTCCCAGATCCGTATGGGGCCAATCTCTCGAGATGGACGATTTTCATTTTCCCTCGCCTCGCCGTGTAGGATTGTATGCGGTATACAACATCGTTCAGTCGATTTATGATTTTGTATGGCCCTTCCCACGACGTTTGTAGTTTTGGACACATTCCCTTTTTTCGTTGCGGATTGTACAGCAGCACAAGTTCGCCCTCTTTAAATCCCTCGGAGTTCATCGCTTGATCGTAACGATCCTTCATCTTGTTGCTCATCAACTGAGTTCGCTGCCTTACTAATTGATGAATTTCATTCATGTCGTCCTGAAGGGTTTTCCAGTAGTCGCTTCCATTTCCAGAACGTTCATTGATGCTTCCAAACTTGAGGTTCGATGGGAGTCGCAAATCTGTTCCAAAAATAGTCCTTGCTGGTGAGTGGCCCGTAGTGTCATGGACTGCCGATCGGTAAGCCAGTAGAAACATTTGGATGTGTTTGTCCCAGTTCCGCTGACATTTGCCAACCACTTTCCTCAAGTGTTCTTCCAGTGTACGGTTAAATCTTTCTACCATGCCATCCGATTGCGGGTGTAGGGCTGTCGTTCGAGTCTTCTTTATACCCAACAGTGAGCACATCTCTTGAAATATATCAGACTCAAAGTTCCTTCCTTGATCTGAATGTAGCTCCATTGGTATTCCAAATCGCGTGACCCAGTTCTGCACGAAAGTCTCAGCCACAGTTTTTGCCTCTTGATTCGGTATTGCATATACTTCTGGCCACTTGCTGAAGTAGTCTATTATCACCAGCACATATTTGTTTCCTGAATCACTGGTGGGAAACGGACCAGCAATATCTATAGCAATGCGTTCGAATGGGGATCCCGAATTGTACTGCTGCAGTCTTCCTCTACTCCTTGTTTTCGGACCCTTGGCCGCCATGCATTGCGGACAGTTTTTTATCCACTCTGCAACTGAGTCCTGAGAGTTCACCCAGTAGAACCGCTGCTTAATCTTTTCCAGGGTTTTTGTAACGCCAAGATGACCTCCACTTGGTCCATTGTGGAACTCCTTTAAAATAGTCGCTATCCTGGATTTCGGGATTACAATTAAATCTCGGCTATGTTTTCCATCCTCACTCTCCCATGTTCGGTGCAGTACCCCATTGATCAATTTCAGGCTATTCCATTGCGCCCAGTATGCTTTGGCCAACGGGCTTTCTGGTGCCATCTCTTCCTTAGTCGGCCTCTTGTCTATTTCTTTTCCTTCCATTATTTTCACCAAGTCTGCGTCCTCCAGCTGGCTCCTCCTGACCGCGCTGGGCTCCCATTCATTAGCAGGCTGTAGACTCATCAATCGGATGTCGACTATACCTTCGCTCCTCTCGGCTTTGGAGCAATGAGTGCATTCCAGGGCACATGGACGTCGAGAAAGTGCATCAGCGTTTCCATGTTGCCCACCTCTCCGATGCTGTATTTTGAAATCATAGTTCTGCAACCTTTCTATCCATCGTGCAATTTGTCCCTCCGGATTTTTGAATTGGAGCAACCATCTGAGTGCTGCGTGGTCCGTCCTCAAGCGGAAATGCTGTCCATAGAGGTATTTGTGAAAATGTTTCACGCACTCGACCACTGCCAAGAGTTCTCGTCTTGTGACACAATAGTTCCTCTCCGGTTTTCCAAGGACTCGACTGAAGTATCCGATTACTTTTTCCTGGCCATTTATAGTCTGCGACAGCACACCTCCTATTCCATGGGCGCTGGCATCTGTGTCTAGAATGAACATCTCGCCGGGAACTGGGTATGCTAATATTGGAGCTGTGCAAAGCAATTTCTTCAGCTGCTGAAAAGAATTTTCCTCTTCCTCTCTCCACGCGAATTTGCAATTTTTCCTTGTCAGATTGTGTAAGCTCCTTGCCACATTAGCAAATCCGGGCACAAAACGTCGGTAGTACGTGCAAAGCCCAAGGAAGCTTCGTACCTCATGCACATTTGTGGGTCGAGGCCAATCTCGCACGCATTTTATTTTGTCCTCCTCCGTATGTATTCCTTCAGTTGTGATCTTATGGCCCAAGTATGTCACATCGCTTTTAAATAGATTGCATTTCTTTGGGTTCAGCCGTAATCCAGCCGCCGCAATTCGTTGAAAAACTTCCTCCAAATTCTCCAGGTGGTCATCGAAATTCCGGCCCATGACGATGATGTCGTCAAGATACACCAAACATGTTTTCCAATGGAGTCCTTTGAGCACGTGTTCCATTAATCGCTCGAAAGTTGCTGGAGCGTTGCATAACCCAAATGGCATCACTGAGAATTGCCATAACCCATCTCCGATACTAAAAGCAGTTTTCTCGCGGTCGGATTCTTCGATTTCGACTTGCCAATAGCCACTTTGCAAATCTAGCGTTGAGAACCATTTTGCTCCAGCTAATGTGTCTAAGGTGTCGTCTATCCGTGGCAAGGGGTAGCAATCCTTCTTTGTGATATCGTTCAATTTCCGGTAGTCGACGCAAAACCGGGTGCTTCCATCTTTTTTCTTAACTAGCACGACCGGTGAACTCCATGGGCTTGTTGATGGTTCAATAACATCCGCTTTACACATTTCCTTGATTATCTGGCCCGCTTCCTCTCGTTTTGCTAGCGGAACTCTGCGTGGCGCCTGCTGAATTGGTCTTGCGTCGCCAGTGTCTATCCGATGCTTTACGATGGAGGTTCTCCCCAGTTTATTGCCGTTATTGGCAAACACTGAGCTGTATTTCTCCAGCAGTCGTCTCGCTTTTGCCCTTTCTGGACCACTCAACTCATCGAGCCAGCTTCTCATTATTGAAGTTTCCAAGCTTCCTTTTCGCACCTCCTTGCTATAATCCTGCTGTTTATTGTCACAGCTCACCACAGCCTCCACAGCTTGGCATTGTCCGATTATTGCTCCCTTGTCCAAAGTGATCGGCGATTTGAACTCGTTCATTACTCGAATTGGGATCCGCTTATCCTTTTTCATTTGTACTAGTGTTCGTCCAACCAATATATTCCTCGTCTGATCTGATGGTTCTACTACCCACAGCTGGTTTGTCCCACAATTTCCTTCGACGTATGCCCACAGGATTGCTTCGCACTGTGGTGGGATCTGTTGACGGTGGCTTACGCTCGCATTCCTGATTTGTGGCTGCTCATATCCAGTGTTAAGCGGTATTTCCATGTTCTGGCACGTAAGCATTCTTCTTCTCAAATCTAAGGTAAGACCATGGGCCAACATAAAGTCCACGCCGATTATGACTTCGTCCATTATCTCTGCCACCAAGAAAGTGTGAATCACTTCTAGCGTTCCTATCTGAACGGTACACACCACTTTCCCAGAGAGCGCAGCTTCTTCTCCTGTAGCTGTTCGCAGTTTACAGCCAATCAGCGACTCGATATTATCTCCTGCTAGGTCCGATCGGACGATGGAATGAGTTGCACCAGTATCCATGGTAAAGATCCGCGATCGTCCACTAATAGTCCCGTTCACGGTTAAATTATTGCTTCCTCGATGTATTTGTGAGACGGATACTGTGGGGCCATCAGTAGTGGGAACCAGCTCGTGCCCCTTTGAACTGGTCCGTTTTAGTTTAACGGCTTCTTATTTTCGCCAGCACCATTTGCATCTTCGGCGGTTCTCTTTCCTGGATTTTCATTTCTCTTTCCAGCAGCATTACAATTCCGTGCGATATGTCCTGTTTTCCCGCAGCTGTAACATTTAATTTCCTTATCTCTGCGCGAGACTAATTGTGACATAGTCTGCATAAGATCCTTCATGGTCTTTTCCAGAGATTCATTGGGTTCGACCTCCAGCCGGTGTACTTTGTGCGCCTGTTTGCTGAGAAGTCCGGCTGTTTCTTGTGTCAAGGCCAACGTTACTGTTTCGGCGAATGTTTTCTTTGGCGTGGAGTAAACTGCACGTTTGGTATCCGTATCCCGTATTCCATTCATGAATGCCTGAGTTTTAAGTAATTCGATTACTTCTGCTGGGGCATCTGCGTTGGCCAAATGTGCGAGGCGCTCTATCTCTGTTGCGTATTCTTGCAGCGACTCGTTAGCCCTTTGCTGGCGATTCATTAACTCCATTTGTAATATTTGTTGCCTATGGTCGCTGCCATAACGCCGTTCGATTGCTGCCATTAACGCGTCGTAATTACCACGTTCCTTTTCAGGAACTGTTTGTAACACTTCAGCGGCGGGACCTTTTAGTGATACTACCAATGCTGCAACTTTCTCTGCCGTAGACCAGTGATTAGTTCCTGCTGTTGTTTCGAATTGTAGTTTGAAAATTTTGAACGGTACTGTTCCGTCAAATGTGGGCGCTTTCAATTTCGTAGCACTGGTAGCTGCATCTGGTCCACTTAACTGTTTTTCATGGATATGACCTTCCAGTCGCGCAAGCTCCGATTCCAGTCTGCGAAATTCGTTCTCCAAGACATCTTGTCTGGCCTGTAATTGGCCAGAATTTCCCTCGATGCGTAATAGTTGCTCCTGTAGTTTCGAGGTATTTTGTGCCAACTGCTCCATGCGTGTGGAAATTTGCTCCAGCAATTGAGAGGTGTTTTGTGCCAGCTGCTGCTCCATGCGGGTGGAAGTTTGCTCCTGCATTCGTGCCATAGCTGTCAAAAGCATATTCATATCGAATGAAGATGTCTGCTGTTCTACGGACTGCTCCTCCACTTTTGATGAGACTTCGAAAGAAAACTCGTATCCATCCACATTGATGCCTTCACTCTCCATTGCATTTCGTAAGCGTAACTGCAGGTCTGTTTTATTACCTGCTATAGGCAATCCGCGAGACTCCAGCTCGCTCTTTAGCTGAGGTATTTTTAAATCGGCAAACTTCACCATGTTTGGGATTAATTGGCAATCCCACTTCTGACACCAATTGTTACGTGTGTTTCTTCTTCGTAACTGGACACACACTTCCCCTTGATTATTCTCGGGGCCCGATCGCTGGATTGCCGATAATCCCTCACAAAAATACGCGGATTCTTCTAGCTTTAATTTGAGGTTTATTTATTTGATTTCCATCAAGCACTTTATACAATTTTTCACTTGTATGTTCTTCACGGAACAGAATTTCTCTACCACGTTCTTTACAAGGATCAGAATATTACCGCTACGTTCTTTTTACAAAGTCTAGAGTTTCACTGCTATGTTCTTCACAAAGTCTGGAATATCACTGCCCTCGATGAGATGCTCGTTTGCTATTTATAGGCGTTCGGCTTCCATTACTAAATGCAGTTTCCTTAATTGCCAAATGTCCTTCGGCTCTGAATAATTAGCGCGTAAACATCTGCGTATCCGCGTAATTATCTGGTGTGGAAATTCCAATATTTTGATTGCTGTCCTTCCGCGAATTTTGTCTATGCCTTATTATGCGCTGTGGACGTTCTGGCGCCGCCGTGTAATTACTATCTGGGAATTCTACCATCATTTCGAATTCGTTACATTATTATTATTGAAAATAAATTTTTTTATGAAATATGTGTTTTATGGGAGAACAAAATATGAGAGGACTACCCAGGAGTAACGACAAGTCCACGTACGGTTCGTGCAGGACCATTCGGAAACGTAAATGGGAAAAAATTGACGTTCATATACTGTTGTGCTCTCGCAGCTATCACAACTTTCGTCACAATTGAGATGAAAAGAGCTTTTTTAAGGTGTTCAGAATACCAAATCGTCTCAATTGGGACGATTGTCTCTATTGTGATATGTGACGATTTTGTGATGGTGCCAGAATCGGCCTGTTAGTTGGGTTGTCGTGCTACACACGTCGTGGTCGCTTTCGGAAATGTTTGCTATGTTGCGCGAATTTGTAACAATATTTACAACAAATTTCGAACAACAGGAACTGTGAAGGGATGATTTATAATAAACTGTGCTTATACGCTTGAACAGCCTGTTAGCCGAGCGTCTTGGAAATACAATTCAGCTGTGGTGATCGAAGCTGCGATCATCGGCTTTTCGTTGGAAATTCAGCCAATTGCAAGGAGAGCACTTTTGGCGTTCTGCGCTTCTCCAAAGTTGTATACAATCCAATTTAACGGAGGCTTCAAGGACAATGAAATGCTTTTGAGCGACAACTCGAAATGTTACCATATACGAAGCCAGCAAGCCATCCGGGTTTCAACGATGACTTTAATTTTTAATACAGAAATAATTTGCATAAATAAAATACAAAAAATTTTAAAGTTGTTTCTTTCATGAAAAACATTGGAACCTCTATAATAAAGGTTCGTGCAACGATTGCTATAAGTTTGCAAGTAACGCAGTATTTAAAATTTAGGTTTGAAGATAAAACGCTTCTGCTATATCTCAGTAACTTCAATAACTACCTCTTGATTTTGACTCGAATTAAAAACAAACTGAAAGTTTTGACTAAGATTTCGCTACAATTCTTTAAATCAAAATCATGGGGTTTTTCGTAGCATGAGCCATGCCTCTACATGTTCTAGTTATTGGAAGACATCGAAATTAGCGTCCCTGATTCAATTATTCCAATCTCCAATTTTGACATGTGTTAAGGAAAAAGCTCATTCTGTATTATTCTTTATACTTAAGGCTCAACCATAATGGCCGTAAGCGAAATTAAGTTAATGTCAAAAGTTAACGACAAGGAAACTTAATTTTTGTAAAATTATTGAATTGCCCATAATAAACTTAACAAAAACTTAACAAAATTGACAACTGTTGTGTAATAAATTCCGCCATTGTTGATGTTGCCAATTGCAAAAATAACAAGTTGTTTAAAATGTTACATCGGATATCTTAAAAAAAATTTTTATCTGGCAACAAAAAGTTGTTTATGTTAATTTTTCTTAAGTTATGTGCGACCAGTTTCGCTGTCACATTAAGGTTCCTTAATGTTGCCGAATTTAACGAAGCTTTTCTTAATTCATTATGGTCACTCAGTATGATTCGCGTGTACTCGCACATCACATAATTTTTTGTTAATTTCGCTTAAGGCCATTATGGTTGAGCCTTTAGAAATAAGTTTGGCACCATTTTTGTCTTGTATTTTCTAATAAAGTTTTTGAGAACTTTTAATTTTTTACCAGTAGTTTAATTTCTTCTCAAGTAGGAATGAAAAAACTGAAATAAGAATTAAATATGATGACCGTGTTATCTCCTCACAGGGAGAATTTTGCAGCCATAAAATGTGGAGAAGTATATTATGTAAATTCTATTTACAACGTAAACTGCTGCATTTGCGGAGGAATATTATTGCTCAATGAGTTTCCAAAACATTTTCACGATTTACATTTGAGTTTCATGAATGAAACAGCTAAGAATTATTCGCAAACGAAGTCGCCCTTAGAAGAGGAACCTCAAATTGATATGATTTCTGACACATATTTGAGTGATGCTGCAAGCAAAGTGGACGAGTCGTCGTCGGAGGTAGCAACTAAGTTCGAGGACAGGGACCTGCCCATCGAATTCATGGAAGTACGACTTCCTAAACTGACAGGTAATAAGGCGGAGAATTTTATACCGGAACATGTAATGGACTGCTCAAGTATTCCCACAACCACATCCTCCGTAAGTCAGGAAGATACATTCGACACGCCGGAAATTACTCCTAATTCTAGAAGGAAAGTGGGTGCAAAGGATATTGAAACGTTGCGGCTCACACGTGCAATTTTGTCGAACAATCATGGAATGAAAACTCAAAATACAAAAGGAGGACATAGGAACGTTTTGGATTTCAACGGCCAGATGAGATCAGAAGTAAAAGGAGGACTGACTAAACATTTATAAAAAAATATTTAAAATAATATTTTTAGGTTAAAAAATCCGCTAATATACGATTGCAATGCAATCTATGCCAACGCAGCTATAAATCTAATAGCGGTTTACAACATCATATACGCGTGGCACATGAAGAAAATTCTGAGCTCACCGATGAAAAAACTCGGTCAAATTTGAATTTGGATAAGGATGAATCTGTTGATAAACCCATAGCAATTCAATGCAATACTTGTGGTAAATCATTCTCATGTCTTGGTAATTTAAATACACACAAGAAACGTCACACTGGAATAAAGTCTCACAAATGTCAAGACTGCGAAAAAGTTTTCTATACGGATCACGAATTGCAATCGCATTTAATGATACATTCAGATATGCTTCCAGTAATTTGTGAAATATGCGGACGACGTTTTCGCAATACTGGCAAATTAAAGGCGCATATGCGACGACACACAGGGGAGAGACCTGCTAAATGTGAAATATGCGGCAAGTGCTTCTTTAGTAATCATGACTTAAACGTACATCGAATTACACACACGTCTGAGCGTCCATTCGCATGTGAGGTTTGCGGTTCCACATTTCGTACTAAAAAAGCTTTACGGGTTCATAAAAAATTACATATTTCCGAACGGGAGTATCAATGCAAATTGTGCAATAAGGCTTTTGTGCAGCTGAGCGGCCTGGATTCGCATATGAGTCAGGTGCATATGAAAAGCTACACTTTTAAGCTAATAGCATAAATTCAAGTTTTTATTTATTAAGCCAATCTAGTGCAATAATGTTTTATTTTTCAAACAATGTGAAACAGAGTCGGTTCCGGAATTATAACCGGTATTCCAATTGTTGGCAGTTTCTTTGTAATATACCCAAATTTATATTACGGTATTAAGCATAATTTAGATCAAGTAAAATACATGTTTAATTTCATATGGCATTTCAATTCAATTCATTTATTGAGACAACGTCGTTTTTGCTTAACAATTGGTATAATTGTATTGTATTGTAGGATGAGCGTCGCGTAAAGTTCACGACGGGTTGATGAAGTAAGGGCCACCTTAACCAGTAAGATTATTCTCGTGGTCCTTCAACGTGCTCGGCAATAATTGCTGATTAGTGATCTATATTAGATCTAAAGAAATAGGAACTCCGCATTACTACATGTATTTGCTCCATATAATCACAGAATGGTACAAATTTAGCTGAAATTTGACACTTATTTCTTAGGAAACGCGTACTTGCGTCAACATCAATAAAAAACATGAGTTCGAGTAGAAGGTTATTTGAATTTTAAGCGTCAAAGGTTTGGTGAAAATGGTAGAATCGTCTGAGGATTTTGATTAATATTTTCACAAAATTTACTTCGTGTTTGTTAAAAAATAGATCAACGATAAATAGGAAGATAATTATGTGGAAATTGGATATTGTGTTTGGTCTCTCAAGCTTCTAAAATACAATATTTGGTACTGAGTCGAGGGCTATACTGCTCTATGAGACGCCGTTACAATCGTTGCAGAAATCACACCACTTTTGTTTATGCGCGGTGACACATGTTGATGCCTTTTTCTGGAAATTGGATGAAAGTAAACAATAACAACAATATGGCTCAAGTTCAAGTATAGTGTACGTGATATAAACAATGCAAAAAAATAGACGTCAATTCACTTTTCCGCGTGGTGAATTGGGAGTGTTCTATCCCTTTAACTCTGGTCAAAACTTTAGTCAAGGGCTTGTGCGAGTGTACAACGTGACGAAGGAAGCATCGAATTAATATTGTGTTATTTGAAGATTTCCTTGTGAATATTTCAAGTATGATCATGAGTTGCAAATAATTCAATAAAACAAAGTTACCGTACTTTCTACTTTTGACCACTTAAAGAATGTACTGCGCCTTATCACGCGATGTGTTCGCATCAATAGTTTCGAATTGACAGCTGAGGTAACCTGCGCCGTATTTATACATCAGGGGCAATGGCATTGAAATTTCTAGAATCAGCTAGAATGTTTTTGCTATATTTGTTATGATATGTAGTATAGCGACGTGGTTGTGATGCATTGGTGTCGCCGTCATTTTCGAGAAAGATCTACCGCGAATTACACGCGTGATCCGTGAATTCGTCACAATATGATATTTTGTGAGGCCGATTAAAAGGAAAGATTAAATACCTTTTAAGTTAATGTATAGTTGCCCACGAAACATCGGCGGATTATTTTTTCGTGCTTGGAATGCGTGTATAAGAGCACTAATTTCGAATTTTATTTAATCGTCGATTTGATATCTCTTCAGCTAAGTGGAAACCGCCGAACTTCACCTCGCTGTGTCTCACCTAAAGAGCAAAATTGTTTTAGTGAATTCTTATATAAACGAATGTAATTTTGTCTATTTCTTTGGGGCAATATAACCAAACTTGTCTAAAGGATTTTAGGTTAATTTTGCCACCGTGTAAATATTTCTCATTGGAATGCACTATATTTTAGCGACTTGGAATCACTTTTATACATTTTGACAATAGCCGAACAGGCAACGAAAGCTGCTTTTCTAAACATCTTTCCTACAATTATGATAAAATTAGCGACGCCCGATTTAAATAGGTTTCATAATTTCAAATGCGGTGAAATATATTGTGAAACGCCGAGTAGCTACAATGTAAGCTGTTGTCTCTGTGGCCATAAACTCCCATTCGACGATTTTCGACAGCATTTTCAAGTGGAACACATATCCCAGGATACTCCACTGACATGGAGACTTGGAGGTGAATTAGAATCGGAAGATAAAAAATTGGAGGAATTTCAAGCGATCGATGAAGCTTTTAAATTGATTGATGATGTAGTCAAATATGAAAGCGAGGAAGAGAAACCAGAAGTTGCATTTCCACTGGATAATTTGGAAGATGAAAAACCCATTGATATAAAAAAAGTGCAATTCAGCAATCGTACAAAGGATACTAAAGGTATTATTGTAGAAAACTTCAGCATTGGTGGGTGTCCCATTGGCGAAAGGAAAGTGAGTGAGTTGGATCAAAAAAATAAATCGGAAAATTTAGAAGCTGGAATTGGTGAAATGAATGGTGACGATGATAATGTGGCAGATACATTTGTGGACAACTATTCATCAGATACAAATGTAAGGTAATAAATACTTCGATATAGTACCCAAAACTAATGGACATTAATTTATTAGAGCGAGAACCAAAAGAGTAATCTAAATTCTAAATCTGCTGATGATTTAAACTTCTCTTGCACGGAATGCTCTTGTACGTACAAATCGAAACGTGGTCTCAACAATCATGTACGGTTCAAGCATAAAAATATACATAAGCCGAAGCGGAAACCACCACAGAAGTTTAAATGCACAGACTGTGGAGAGATTTTTCCGAGCGAACGAAATTTGACTGGTCATATGTTGAAGCATACCGGTATTTTCTGTGACATTTGTGGTAAATCCTTCTCACAGCTCGGCAATATGAAACGACATAAAATTCGTCATACTGGAATAAAAGCACACAAATGTGGTGAATGCGATAACAGTTTTTATACAGAAAAAGAACTAAAGGCTCATATGATGCGACACACAGGAATTTTGCCAATTATATGCGAAGTATGCGGACGACGATGTCGAGATCATGGCGTATTAACTGCTCATATGCGTCGTCACACTGGCGAGAGGCCTGCAAAATGCAGCATATGCGGCAAATGCTTTTATAGCGTTTATGATTTGAATGTTCACAGTGTGACACACAGCAGTTTGCGACCATTCAAATGTGATGTTTGCGGTTCTACATTTCAAACAAAAAAGGCCCTAAGAGTCCATAAGAAGTTACACTCCACTGACCGAAAACATGAGTGCAAAGTATGCGGCAAGACATTTGTACAATCAAGTGGACTGTTTTCACATATGAAGACACATGATGCGGCAGGTTCTGTGAAGGGAAGCACATAGGCAGTATTGGCATGGGTTTATTCTCCCCTATTATATAGTTAAGTGATAGGAAATATAAGTAGGATTTAGGAAAATACGACTTATTAATTAAGCAAAGCTAAATAAATTCCGGAATAACACAATTGAAATTAATGTAAATAAAAACACGCATGTTTTGTTTTTGCTATTATTTTTATTATATAGAGATACGTCGATATTTGTTGTATATGTATATACCAGTTTTTTTATAATTAAGTCCTCTTTTAGCTGTTGTTTTTATCATTCCAAATGTGTTCTGTATTAATCATGTGTGAAAATGAAAAATAAAAAATCGTCGATCTAAACTAATTTTATTATTTTCGATTTCATATTTACTAAATGATAGAATAATTAGAGTAAACCGGAACAGTAGTGGGCCTTAACTTTAACGGTAATAATCAATCGCAAATTTTTATGACAAATTCATATCTAATTTTTTTAATAATTTGAAAAAATTCATTTTATTGCGCTTCATGCTAGTTGACAATTTTACTCTGTTTCTTTTCTCTCACTCTTGATTCTCTCCCTTCCAATTTGGAATGATATCTCTTCTTATGCGCCCATAGTAATTTGCTTTGAGTAAAGGTTTTAGGGCACTCCTGACAAGCAAACTTAGCTACGGTATTATGCGTTTGCATATGATTATGCAGATTATCGTTATAGGCAAATAATTTACCACAAACCGGACACGGCAGCGTGCGACTTTTCGTTGAGTGTGTACGAGAATGTTTTTTTAGCACCCATGAGTGTCGGAAAGCTTTCCCACATTTTTCACAAACGTAAGCCAGCTCATTTTTATGATAACGCATATGATTGCGCAGCTCGAATTGCGTGTAAAAGTCTTTTCGGCAAACGGCGCACTGAAATTTAGGAACTTCAGTATGTCTGAGCTGATGCAGATTGCGATTAATTTTGTTTGAGAATGATTTGTAACAGTGTTTACACATAAAACGGCCTATTGGCAAGCTATCTTCTGAAAATGTTGAAGGAGCATCGACATTATCTGCTTCTATTATTGTATTTTTGCTCCTAGCATTATTTTTTTCATTTTCTCCCTTTAATTCATCACTGGCAAACAATGACTGAAAGTCTCGTACTTTTATTTTTGGTTTAGATTTAGTTTTCAATTTTCCATTGAATTTAGGGATTGTTTGATCATTTTTGTCTTCTTCATGCGCAGCATCTTCATCTCCGTTAGATAACTCCATATCCGTGATCTGCAGTTGTAAGTCTTGTTAATAGATATTAAACAACAACCAGTCTTCGAGCATATTCCGAGCTTTACTTAATTTCACATTAATATTTTACCTCTATTCAATTTCTGTGATCATTGCAGGTAATTTCAAAATGTATACAAAATCTGATCATAATGGTTTAAGCAAAATTCAGAAAATGCTCTTAAGATTTATATTGTTGAATTCTCTATTCTTACTTCATTCTTTGTTTCTTCTATAATTGGTAAAACAAATTCTACTTCAATTTTTGTTACAAAGTCTTTGGAATTTTCGATTCTCTCTTGGTTTTCGTTCCACCCAACATTAAAGTTATCTTGGATCACGGTTTTGCTTTCATCATTTTCTATCACGCTTGTTTTTTCATAATGTTCTTCAATAACCTCAGAAATTTGTCCCCTATTTTTTTCATCTACGGTGAAATCTTCCTCCAGGATTTCAATCAGCTCATTCTGCTCAATTGATCCAAAGTGAAGCTCCAGAAAATGCTTGCAAAATTGCTTAAAATCATTTGTTGTCAATTCGCAATAATTGCAACAAATGGAAAAATTTTGCTTTACACAGCAATGAATCTCAGCGCATTTATATTTTAAATTATTCAACTGTAACACCTCTGGCATTCTTTAATACAACGCAATTAGAAATACAAATGCTGGTAAAACTGGCAAAAACGATTTAGAAAATCAATTCCAATCAATTCTAATTGTTTTTGGTAAGCATCTGAAAATAAGACTAACATTTACACAGATGTTAACAGACTGCATCAGAAATTATTTATGAACGAGTTTACACGGTGATTCAAAAGCCTTTTAATATGATTTTAGAAAATTTATTTTGAGACTGAGCTCGTACTCAAAGCTGCGAAACAACTGATTAATTGACCCAAACGCAAGAATGTTTCCGTCTACATTACGTTAGCGTAAGAACATATAATTTCCCTTCATTAAGTTAACATATTTATATCAAATGTAATTAAATCAAGGAGCAACTTATATGAATATTTGTAAACTTCACAATATCAGGGGAGGGCGGAACGCGCCACTTAATCCGAAAATCACTTCATTCGTTCTTCTTCGTTTAGGCGCAAGGCAAGCCACAAGAATGTCCTTAAAAGCTAAATAATTAAAAACGCATGTTTCGAACTGGCTTAAGTCCATATCGCTACACCATATCGATTATCTTCTTCAACACACTTGCTTATAAAGAGTTCACATAAGGTTCTAAAATATTCTTTTAAATCTCGGGTAATATATAACTAGGACTAACAACTTTTTTCTGGACTTATAATGTCCACCACTGCTATTTCGGTCCTATAATTTCAGTCCCAAAACTTCAAATCTGAAAAATTGTAATCTACAATTTTATTTAAAAAAAGTGGGCGGGGCATAAAGATTGTGCATTTGAATTTCATGTAGTTTTATCTAATTAAACGATTTTCACCACGTTTCTAGCGGTGAAGAAGATCTGTAGAAAATTTCGTAAAAGAAAGACTTGGACCCCTATTTTGAACTTATACCAAATTTATAACAGTCGTCCAAAGATGCAGCCATATTCACCAAAACCTTGACGCTTAAAAGGGGCCCCTCGAAAGACCCTCCTCCCGAAGCCAATGTGTTTGATTATTGCTGACCCGGTTACATATTTCAGGTGAATTAAGAAAACTTAAAAAATTTCGTGTTATTTTAAATAATTTTTGCGGTGCCTTATACCCTTAGGGATAGGCTAGATAAATTATAAATCCAAAACAAAAACTTAAAACAAACAGTTTTTGTTCACATCCTCTGGATTGTTAGCAACAAGATAAGAAGCTCCTAAGGGACATAAAACTACCGAGTGAAACCGAGTTCAAAAGTCTGCAGAAGAGCGAAATCTTGTGGAAAGTATTGCAAACATAATTTCAGAAGCGAACAGTTTAGGTATCGAATCCAGGCGTGTGGAAATGTGACAACAAAATTATAGATAAGAACTGAAATCTAACAGCTGCGAATCGATTACACCGAATGAGGCAGTAATGGAAAGTAACGTTAGAGCAAACCAAAGGCAGAGGTGTGGCGAAATCTTAATCAATAGTAAATGTGAAGTCTTTTTCACATGTAGTTTCTGTTTGCTGGAGCAGCGGAGTATTCGAAAATTTTTAAAACATATTCATCAACATATAATTTTGCAAGAAAAAAAATTGCAGGAAATCAAGATATCATCACAAAAAGAAGCCAACCTAGCTAGCGCAAACCAATATGAGTCTATATGCGAGGAATATGTGGATGTTTTGAAAGATACTCAGTTGCTAGTTAAGGACGAAGACAGCAAAGGAGAGGTAGGTATTAAAAATAAAGGGTAGATATATATTAATTACAATTTATCAGACCGAACCGGAGTCAGCGTGTCGGTTGTTGTCCACTTATGTCTGTAACTTGGGGGAAGACATTCTTGTTTGTAGCATTCTTGCCTTTAATTGATAGTTTATTTACGAGATTTTCTTATTTTATAGAAAAATATGGAACTTTTTGATTGCGAAAATTCGCTAAATGATTTAAACCTATTTAAAGATGATTCTCAGGCCTCTATGGCTTTTGAAGATGAAATTATATTGAACGAAAGTTTTCATATTCTAACAACTGCTGATGAATGTGAAGATGAATCGATATTTTTGGACGACTGTTCCCAGGAATTATCAGAAGAGTCTGAAGAGGAACACGGAGATATTGAAGGTAGCGAAATTGGTATACGAATCGAAGTATTACCACAACAGCGAACAACTCAGAACAAATTACCACCAGTGCCAAATACAATAAAGAATCAATGTAATATTTGCCTTAAGGTTCTTAGAAATGAAGCAATTCTAAGGACGCATGTCCAACGGCATAACGAGGTTAGAGAAAGGCCTTATGCATGCAAATATTGTGAGAGTCGTTTCGCGAGTAAATCTAATCTTAATGTACATATAAAACGGCATCTGGGTATTAAACCATATCAATGTGAGACCTGTGATAAGTGGTTTACCTCCAGTACGGAATTGAAGTTGCATTCGTACACCCATTCGAGGGCGAAACAATTTAAATGCACTGTTTGCGAACGAGATTTTTCAAGGCGAGATCATTTAAATGCACATTCTCGTAGGCATTATGAACAAAAAAGATATGAATGTGGAACCTGTGGCAATAAATTTTATGAACGCCGTCAATTGCGGGATCATCAGACTACACATTCAGCTGAGCGTCCTTTTACATGCGAGACGTGTGGACTAACATTTAAACGTGAAAAAGCATTAGTTGAACATAAAAAATTACACTCGGGTGTAAAAAGCTATGTTTGTAAAATATGCGCAAAATCCTTTGCACAATACCCTGGTTTGTATTCTCATATGAAAAGTCACAAAGATGTAGAGCAATGAGATCGATTATTGTATTACTTTCTTAAATTAATTTCGTTTTAAATTGAACGATGAGAATATAATTTGAAATTATATTTAATCTTTTATGTGTACGAATATTATAAATGAACAGTCGATTATGTTTTCACTACTGAAATGTTGCCTCGATTCTGACAAAATTTTATATGAAGATTATTGAATTCTCATGTTGCGATGTTTGTTGTTGTTTTTTTGTATCTCATCTACAGTCTAAAATAAAAAATTGAATCAAGTAAATTTAAAATTATTTTATTTTTGAGTAAAAAACAATTATTACATACTACATACATTTTGCTTAATGTCTAATAGTAGGGTAGGTTTAAAACCAAGAAGGTTTGAATTTAATGGTCGTCACAATTAATTAGATGGTAGATAGTTATATTGATATAAAACCGCGACTTTTATAAAAATCTTAAAAAACTTACTTGAGGATTTAAGAGGGTTACAAATTGGATCTTACAATTGGACTTAAGAACAACTGCAATTGATTTCGTATGATTCTGAAGACTAGTGTTATATATAAGGATATTCTACAGGAAATTTATCAATGTAAATAAACGAAAAATCATCCTGAAGAGTTAAGGATGCATTCATTCACCTTTGGAGCTATAGTGGCCAATCCACCGAATAAAAGTAAAACTTGTCTACTTATGCGTGTATCTGTTATATAAATGAATTAATATATAATTAATAATTATTAATAAATTGTTCAAGAAATGGTGATGCGCATTTGCACAGAGGAGAAGTACTTTTTTGACATTTTCTCATCAGTATGGATGATTAATGAATGGTCAATTCTCGGGGACAAATTATGTTACAATCAATTCCGTTTTAGATTAATCAATGTTACAGTTGTCTAAAATATTTTATATAAGATATACTATTTGGCCTGCTCTTATTTCTAGACAATATTAATTTGTATTTTAATAACAAATCGGTCTCCATCACAAAATCCTTTTCGTATCATTTCGGTTATATTAGCATATTCTATAAATCCAAAACCACGAGTACTTATACGTTCAC
The DNA here is from genome assembly GCA_963966595.1 of Physocephala rufipes. NCBI lineage: Eukaryota > Metazoa > Arthropoda > Insecta > Diptera > Conopidae > Physocephala > Physocephala rufipes. The sequence continues at coordinate 39,489,424 of OZ016504.1, forward strand.
GTGGTTTATGAAATGCTAAGATCTCTGGTTTTGTCATTATAGTATCGTGCTGTGATAAGTTTTGATCCCTTGGATGAATCATACATAATTTTATGCGGCCTCTGAAAGGCCAATCGAGGTGAAAATCGTTTTCGGACTGCATCAAATGGACATGCAGGCTTAAAAGGTTCTCCTTTTTCGGCTGAATGTTCAAACGAGCGCAAAATTTGTAGCCATAGGGTGAGGTGTAACAATCGTGCGAATAAACCTGATTGTTAGCGTTGGCACGTAACTGCTCTATTAGAGCATGGAAGTTCTGTACTTCCCAGACTATAACACCGTTGCTGTAACGCGGATCAATTTGTTTTTTAGCAGCCAAATTTAATTTATTTAAATTTTCCAATTTTGCTTCTTGTTCGCGACAGCGTTGCTCCAATACAACGATACGCTGATACATAGCCTGAACTAAATTCTCATCGGCCTCGACAGCGTACTGTGGCGGCGGTGGCGGTAATCCGTTGCTGGGTAAACGATTATTACTTACCTTCTGGGGTGCAGTCCATGTAGAAATAGCAGTTTGTTGAAAAGCCTGCAGCATGAGTTGCAAATGATGTGGTTGGCCATCTTTGAGATGCTCTTCAATTGCGTTGGTTTCTGGTCGTGCAACGAAATTGCATTTAATACTTGCAAAAGGGCATTTTTCCACAGATTCTAGAGGCCGCCTGTAGGGACATGTCGGCAAGTGTTTATCCACATCAATGGGCGAAGCCACAACAGCACAGCCTTGTGGTGAGTTGGGACATTTGTATTTAATTTGCTCAATTTCGCGGCGTGTAAAGTTGTCAGGAAAGACGTCATCGGAAGACAAATGTTTTTTATCGACAGGACAACATGAATCGTTGTTTAGCCATGCATTGAGGCAAGACTTACAGAAGCGATGTCCACATGTGGTTAACATTGGTTCATTCAGCCAGTGAATGCAAATGGGACATTCATAACGCGCTTGCAAAAAATCATCTTCAGCTTCATCGGAAGTGACTGATTCGGCTGGATGAGAATATGCAGAATTTCTGGTCAGATTGGGTGGTGTTTCGTATGATCTACTGTTGTCCTGTTGGTGAGTGTGCTGTTGATGTAGGTTAAAATGTTGCTGCTGTTTGTGAGATGAATTAACGTTCTGCATTCTTCTAACTTAACAAATAAACGTCACTCTTAACTACATATGTATAATTATAAACAAATTGGAGGCTATAAATATGCTCCAATATGACTCACGTCTTTCGAAAATATATACGAGTATAATACTTATGTGTTGGCAATACTCTCATTTTATTAAAACACATTTTACACCGAAAGTAATTCTATCTCCGAAAAAACAGGCTAGAATTAGCGCGATGCGCGTATGCAATTAAATGTCAAAAATATGTAATGTAGATGGACAAATAGTAGAGAAACCTGAAGGATTGAAATCTTTTGTAGCTTAAGTATACCTTAGATCAGTCACTCGGTTCTTTTAGGTACTTTTTCTTGGTAGGACACTGAGTCCTGGTCCAAATAGGTTTGCTCTCGGATTGGGACGGAGTTAAAGCTCCCCTTGAAATAAAAGTGTTTATAGCCCTAAACTATGTAAGATATTTACGTGACGGATTAGGGACGCGATATAAGGTGGTCGCGGACCTCGGACATGAGCTTCAAAAATTTTTAGCATTTAAGCATAAATATCCAGTGTGGCTAGGTAATCATGGAATAATTCAAAACAGACGATACCAGCAATGGCAAAATATATATTGCCAATTCTTTCCATTAGTTGTTGTGAATTTAAACTTGAATTGTCAGCTCTAAATCTGACAAACTTCAACACACTGCAATCCATTAGTGCAGTTTGCACCATAGATTATGTGTGGTTTCCACCATAGATTATGTCTGGTTTCCACCATAGATTATGTCTGGTTTCCACCATGCAACACCAATATAAATAGAAAAATATGTAAAGACTTTTAGTTATTTATGAATTGTTCTTCCCTTCGTTGGGTTGTCGTTACTGTACGGATATAAGGGATTAATTAAAGAAGTATATTATAAAAAATCAGAGTAAAATAAAAGTTGTGTTGGAAGATTTAGTATGAATGACCAGCAAAAGTTTAGAAAACTGAGCTTAATTATATTAATTCTTGTATTGCTTATTGTTGAGAATTGGTCAGTTATATCAGTGTCGATAGGCGAACGGCGGAGCATAACTCAATTACAAAATGTGGAATACAACAAACAGCAACAACAACAATATCGTTTGGAGAACCAAGGTATACCTCATCGATCGTACGATTCCAACGATGACGTTGCCGGCATAGGATCTGTAGACGTTTATGATGTCTATAATAATCGCGATTGTGATGATGATGGTGATAAAAGCGATCATGCTGATAATAACGAACATCAACAATTATCGTTGCAATCGTTGCACGTACGACAACGGCGCGAACTCTCAGATTGGTTACTCGTCCCAAATACACGTTGGTGCGGTAGAGGTAACAGTGCGAACAATACTTACAACCATCTCGGCGGAGCTTCGGGTGCAGACAAATGTTGCCGCAAACACGATCACTGCCTGTACTTTATCAATAGTATGACCAATCGCTACGAACTTTTCAACTATCGCCCATACACGCTGTCGCATTGCAACTGTGATCGACGATTTCGAACTTGTTTGAAGATGTCTAACGACGATGATGCCAAAACAATTGGTAAATTTTTTTTTAACGTGATACAAATGCAATGCTTTATTTTGAAGACCGAACGCACTTGCCTCAAACGTTCAACGAATGGCAATTGTGAGCGAGAGCGCGTAAAGAAAAAGGCATACTTGAGAAATAATAAAAGGTTCTAATAGTTTACACAAATGAAAAATTACTAAATTATTAATGAAGAAGAAAAAGAAGAAATTCTTTTCATGAGAAGCCCATCGCAAATTATTCGGTTTATATATCCTGAGAAGCGGAAATGAAATTTGTAAAAAAAGAATAGAAGTTATGCATTAAACTAAAACAGTAAAAGGACCTACCATTTGTAGTAATTTTATTAATTGTGAAAATTAGTCGAAATCTTACTGAACAAACCATTAAAGTATTCAACAATTTTTTTTAAAAGAAGTTGTGCTTAGTTTTTTGTTCTAAATTTGATCTAAACATTCCTATAAAATTTATAATAATAAAATCGCTTTTATTATTAATTTCACATATCTGTAGTGTATTATTTTAATTAAACCAATTAAACCAATTTATTTTTATAAGAAGAAGCTTATAAAGAGGTAATTTTTGTAGGTATTGCATTATATTTTGTTTAGGTTCTTATTTAAAAGTTAATGAAAAGGAATCATGCTGCAAAAATAAGAATTTATGTTAAATAATACAAAAAAGAAAAATAAATAGAAATTTAAAAATTTGAGAATTACAAAAATGAAATATAAATTAATAATCGACATTGAAAGTAAAAACACTTTTCTGAAGATTTTAGCCTCTTTTACCCTCAATCGAACCAAATAGATATCTGCTTTAACGAAAATATTTGTAGTATTATTGATAATTAATTAGGGATGAACAATTTGTAAAATTACACTTTTGTAAAATTACATTTACATTCCAAACTGAAAAATTAATCAATAATCAATCAATCGCAAATCGTAAAAACATCGAAGAGTAATAACAGAATGATGGAATTCTCTCTCGCGGTGAGAGAATCTCCCGCAGTTGGAGAGCTTCTGAATGTTGTAAAAACACATCTGGCGTCGAGGAATAGTCCATGATTTTTGGAAGACATCAAAAATTTGATGATGAAGGTTACGAGAGAAAACAATTTATCGAATAATCTTATTGAGTAATCGCTCTACAAACAATCAAATCTTCAAAGAATATACAATACCAATTATCATTGACGCCGAATATTAGAAATTATTGATAATTAACATTTATTATGAAGGAATTATACGATTATTTGATAGAAATTTTCTATTTAATATTGATTAACGTAAAAAATGCGAAAGTGATATTGATTTTATTATATTCTTTTATGTCTAAATTATTGTGATAACATATATAAATTTATTTTGTTTTGTATTGTTGAATAATAGAATTTCTTTTAGTAGATAGCCTTTATATAATATCTGTGGTATATATAGATATATATAAAAGGTCGCGCGGCGACCTTAGTCGATGTTTTTTTAATGTTTAAATAATTTTAATACTGATTTATTTGCGATGAAACAAAATAAATAAAATTCTTATTTTTGGGAAAAGAACATTGGTTTTATTTGGGTTTCGGATTGATTGAAATTTGGATTTGCTTTCAACTCCTCTATTCGAGAATACTGAGTGTCCTTTAAAGGCTTCGCAAAAAGCACAGGAGGATATATTTCGACGGCGATACGGTTTTCATATCTTTCATGTAGGGTAAATAAATGAAATATTTTCAATCTCTGTAGGAATGCATTTTTAAAAAACATTTGATATGAATTTATTTTGTGCCAATAATAATGTCATCATTAAATTTTTGTCAATAATAATGTAGAATATATAATATATTGTATTATTTATTAATAGATATTAATGAGCAAAAATATTCAAATTCTTTGGATTTTTATTCTAATTAAATGAACATAAAGGAATGATATAGTACGAAATCAGATTATTTATTTGTTAGCATACTAAAACAATAAATAGTAAATAATATTTTTATGTTTCTTGTAAAAAATAAAATGGCGGGAAATATTTCAAGCGAAGCAAAAACAAACTTTTATTGATTTGTTATGGAATGACAAATCAATTAGCAATATAATATTTTGTTTTAATTTACAATATTTTGTCTCATTGTAACTACATCTAGAAAATATTCAAATTTGATAAAATTTCGAGGAATTTTTTTCAATAAAAAAAATACTTGGCCTTTTTTTGAAAATAGCACTCATCTCTTGTGCTTATCCATCCAAACCAATCAAGTTAATTAAAAACAGTTTCGTTATGTATTCCTTCATACGAAATTGAATTATCCAAAATTTTACTCATAATGAAAAATTCTTCTCATCGCATGGAAATTGGGTCCACCGAATAGAAACCATATAATTTGACCTACTTCTTTCTTTTGCAAAAGTAGTGTCTTGAATCCAGTCTAATGTTCATTTTCACGAAAACCGGTTATGATCGTAGGAAGAAAATGATGTTGATGGTATTGAAGTTGTGGAAGTTATTTGTATTTAATTAATATTGAATAATTCTTCTTCAATTCAAAATTACAATACGTTTCTTTTGATGAAATTAAAAAAAAATCATCTCAACTATTATCTTCATTAAATTGTTGAAGCTTGCAATATTTAATCAATTGTTTGCGCGATCGGTATTAATTTCAATTTTTCTGTTAATACATTTGAATTAACAAATTACGTTTTTTATTGTACGTATTTTATTGTTTTTGTTGCAATTTTTACTTGTACGAATTACGTTTTTGAGGTTTTATTGCTTAATAAAATGGCAAGGTAAAATTGAAAATATATGCGTATAATTTTTGCGCACATCAGAAATTTTACAGTTTTTAATACTTTTTAACGTGGTTTTCCAAACTGAGCATAGTTCTTGATTTCATTTTACACGACTATCAAATGACGTCGGAACGAATCCTCCATTTCTCTGTAGAAAGCATATCCTGTTTTATTCGAATATATGAGGAACGCATAAAACAGAGTGAGCATGAGTGTTCTATCTCTATCTCTGCATTTCTGTTCAGAAACAGGCGATAATATTTCATTCAATACGGGTAAATTAAAAGAATTTTTTTGAAAGTTCGTTTATGATCTCTTGTGGAGCCCTCTATTTTGCCAGATATTTAGAAGAATGAACAAAATACAAAGCAGGAGCAAATTTACAACTAAGTCAATTTACAAGAACAAAAAAATGAACAAGAAGAAGAACAAAATACAAAGAATGAACAAAATACAAAGCAGGAGCAAATTTACAACTAAGTCAATTTACAAGAACAAAAAAATGCACAAGAAGAAGAACAAAATACAAAGAATGAACAAAATACAAAGCAGGAGCAAATTTACAACTAGGTGAATTTACAAGAACAAAAAATGAACAAGAAGAAGAACAAAATACAAAGAATGAACAAAATACAAAGCAGGAGCAAATTTACAACTAAGTCAATTTACAAGAACAAAAAAATGAACAAGAAGAAGAACAAAATACAAAGAATGAACAAAATACAAAGCAGGAGCAAATTTACAACTAGGTGAATTTACAAGAACAAAAAAATGAACAAGAAGAAGAACAAAATACTAAGAATGAACAAAATACAAAGCAGGAGCAAATTTACAACTAGGTGAATTTACAAGAACAAAAAAATGAACAAGAAGAAGAACAAAATACTAAGAATGAACAAAATACAAAGCAGGAGCAAATTTACAACTAGGTGAATTTACAAGAACAAAAAAATGCACAAGAAGAAGAACAAAATACAAAGAATGAACAAAATACAAAGCAGGAGCAAATTTACAACTAAGTGAATTTACAAGAACAAAAAAATAGGAAAAGAAAAAATCAGCAACAAATAAAAGACCAACTTGAGATGTCTGTTAGCCTGGTCGAAGGGCAGCAATTATTTCGTCGTTGCTTGTTTGTTTGTTTATTATTTTGTAGCTAAGTTTTTTATGAATCTGGATCTGGCTTTTGATCTATACTCATGTATCTGGAGGTGTACCATTTGCGAATCACTAGAGTTTGATTTATGCGGCGATTGCTGAATTTCAAGACTTTCGTATCTTCTTCTCACTTTGCAAAAAAAAAACATTACTGAATATCTCGGTCATTCATTTTTGAACGATACATTCAATTTAGGTCACCTACACAAGGATGCCGATTGGTGGGAATTGGAAGTGCGGGGTATTAAACCTTAGTGAAGCATTCTTTCGTTGAAAAATTTAAGAAAAGGTAATAAACGAAGGACGTGGCAATATTTTCATTTAATTTTGCCTTATTTATTTTTAAATATTTTATTATTGTTTGTATTGTGGAAACAGTTATCCTACGCCCATGAACTGAGAGAGGTTGGCCTAGTTTCATATTTCATCAAAGAAATTGGTTTAATGTGAAACTAGTTCAAGTGTAATTGTGAACAGTAAAGGATTGGAGAGAGAGAGAGAGTGCGAGTCAGCATAATATGTGTAGAGTTGCCATGAGCACCATTAAATTCACAATGAATGGAACTTAAAATTAGTATTATCTTTGTCTGAGACTAAAGCAAAATTTACAATCCCCAATTTTATGTTTTTAGATCTTAAACACTTCTCAAACAAACGCAATGAGTTTTCCAGTTTTTCGAACAATATTATACTCAATAATGTTTAGAATATTTTAATAATATAAAACTATTCCAGTCCTAATTGCAAATGAGGAAAGAACAAATGAAAATGAGATTTTCTAAACGTAATGAGATCCTTTATCGAAACGTTTCTATTCATTGATTGAAAGAGATTCAATGAGGATGATAATTGTAACGAAAATATTATAGAAAAAAGCCCATAATTTGTCTCTAAATACATATTTAAGTAAATATCGTATGATATGGTTATGAGTATTTAATTATATAAATTGATAAAGTCAAACGTGTTGGCAACCATAAAGTGAGCCAAATTTAGGTTAAAATTTTGTAACATTTTCGCATGACAGGAACCGGCTGCTCCACGGCGTATCGGCTAAATTAGAACACTTTATTATCGCGAAATGAGAACGGTTATACAAGAATAGGAAAAGGAAGAGGAAGAGTACAAAGGATGAAGAGATAGCAGTGAGGCGAGCAGGCAAGTATACACTATTTCGCACCTAGTATTGATTGGGACAGCCAGAGAATGCCCAGCATGAATGCAAACAAGTGATGGTTTTGCAATTGTACTACATGTAAGTCAGAAGGTGGATTCGGGGTACTTGTAGATTTGACATTGATATGGAGATTGGTGGCTGACAATTGTCAGGTTGAAGGTTTCCTGTTTGTAAAAATGTTCTTGTTTTTGTAACATGTACAAACATTTTTATGGTCATTTCTCACAATGTGGTTTATATTCCGTTAGTGTTGTTATCTCCGTTTCTGGGCTCTTTTCAGCTAGTCTAAATTTTAGTCATCATTGACAGTATTTTAAGCAGCGTGCTGTTATTTTGGTTTTGTTGGGAATTGTGTGGTGAATTATTGTGGCGTTAAATTTAAATAATTTGAGCTTCTGTTGTTAACAGTATTTGATCATATTTGGGGGTATTTGAAAATATTCCGCTATAATCATTGAAATATTGAATTCAGAATAAACATTAATTTGCAAATGCATTTTTTCTACTAGACACAACAATTTAGATCGGCAAGCACTAATAGACGGATTATTTTAAATAACGGAGATACAATGCTGAAATCTTTAAAATTTTGATGTTTATAATTCCTAAATGATGACAGTTTTTAGTGTTGTTGGTATTTTCAAATAAAAATAAATCAAAATGAAATTGGTCAATTAACTCTAGAAAACCTAAAATTTAAAAAGAAATTGTGCGAGTATGTTCCCAAAATTGAGTGCAAATAATTATTGCAAATTCTAAACAATAAGTAATTTGTTTTTGGAACTTACCAATTATTTAATGAAGCGAACTCTTCAAAACGTCACATATAATTTAACAATTATTTTTAATAAATAAAACAACGTTTACACTAATTCACTAAAACACTATAAAGCTAATAATTTTGATTAATTTTTGAAACCTTTTTCATTGATTATTTTTATTTTGAATTTTAATTTTTTGCAAAATTTTTTATTTGAACTTTTTTCTTTTCCTTGGATTGATATCTTATAATAAATAGAAAAACCCAATCACTGCCAACAATTTTTATTCTTATTAATAATAAGAAATGTCACAAAAACAATTTATCGAACGATCAAACAAATACTCATTTTATCATAATTAATAATACAATTATGCTGAAAATTCGATTTTATCGTGCACTCAATTTATCGCGAACTCTTGCGCTTGAAGTCAGAAGAACATTTGAAGAACATTCGCGCTTGCGGTTTAGTCTAAACTCTTCTCATTTCCCAGCTCAAAAAATGTTCCTTTCTTTTTTCTAATTTCTTGTTTTAGAATGTTGTTGCTTCTGCTTCTTAGCCGTGCGAAAAATAGAAGAGAAAAAAATTGACATAAACGGAATTTTGTCAAAGGAAATTTGTTGAGAGATAAAGAAGTTTCGAAAATTTCTTTATAATTGCAATAAATCAGGAGCGTGAATAACGGCGCATAGCGGGGTTTCTCTTCTGATTGTTTAGAATTATTTTTTACTAGCAAATATATGAAGCTTACAATTTCATTTTTCTTTGAGATTAGTATTATTGTTAATTATTAAATTCAGTTTTAATTTTTATTTTGGTCGGACTATAACTGATTTACTTTTATTTCAATTTTTATCAATTTCTGTTACGCTTATGTAAAATTACAATTTTTCTAATGGAACATTTTGCACCAGTAAATAGCGGAGCACAGCAGAGGTTCTCAGTGGAAAATCCGTTATAGCTAAACAAGAGAGATTCTCTCTGTCACTTTAACAATGAAAATGCATGAAAAGTTCTGCATATTCTGAACAATACATGTTCTCACTATTCGTTTAACAGTGAAAGTGTGCAGAAAAGTTCTGTGTTGCGCAAATAATGTGTTTTCCTTAACAGTTTAAGAGTGAATGCATTTGAGAGAAATCTCATATACAGAATTAGTTATTTTAGTAAAGGAGTCTGTTAGACGTAAGGCGCAACAGTAGTTTCCTTCAACAAGGATAGGTTGTTAGATTTTTGATTAGACTGGCCCCAATAGTTATTACGAGCTTTTTTCAAATTAAAACATTTTCTTATTATTGACCTAAAATTATATTGACCTTATTAGGATATCCTTAAATGAAAAATTAACGACACAAGTTTTATCAAAATATATTTATTTTTAGATATATTTGTTTTATATAATTTTATTTTATAATAACTAGGACAAGCATTCTAAAAGCTAAAAATAAAAGGAAAGAAGAAGAAATCATTAAGCGATTTGTATAAAATTTGTTTTTAATTAAATATTCGTGACCTGTGCAGAACTAAGATAAAATTATCTGCTTCGTATTTGTTAGATAAAAAACCACTTAACTAATATAATATTTAGAAATATAATAATTTAGTATGGGAAGGAAATTAGTATAACAAAATATATGACTATTGAATGTTACAAAAAATTCTAATAAAATTTCACGAAATTGTATTGGTTCTATGATAAAGTTCTTTTTTTATGGAATAAATTATTAATGGAAAAAACTAAAACAATTTTCTTGGTAATTTCTCAAGCAAAACTTGTACAGTCAGTCGACTATATAATACAAGAGATAGATATTATAATAAAATACTATTTAATACATTACTTTTTGTTTTATATAAAGAAGTACAGTATTAATAATTAATTATTATATCGCGTTTTTAAATTTAATACTTGGCGTTAAACTTTTTAATTATGAATAATAGCAGAAATATTATTATTATTATAATTATTATTACTATTATCCAATTGTTGTTGGTTTTTCTTGTTTACCAACGAACTCTTAAATTTTATTTCTACTTAAAATTAATTTAAAATTTAAAAGTTTTAATTATTTTGTTCATAATATATACATATTGTAATATCTAATAAATTTATTCTAAAGTTTCGAGGAAATATTTTACATCATGATTAACTAAAAGGCTTAGCAGAGAAGCACAGGCGAACCCAAGTTGCAAGTTGTATTTCTTCAAACAGTTTGAACAGAACTAATTTATCATAGTTTACAGGAGGAAGAAGAAGAAGAAACCTTAACAGCAATAGTACATGTATCAAGCCTATGAATGCAATAAGATTTTTATTAAAATATTTCATGTCGATAGTTGCCACCCTTTTAATGAAAAATCAAGGGGAAAAAAGGAATTTTGTTTTGTTATTAAATCACGTGATTTTGGTTTTAGTTTTCAGTGTTGCAGCGCGGTTAATTTTTTAAAAGTAATCATACATCGTTTCTCAACATGTCAATTTTTTGTATTCGAATTTCAGTACTCCCTCTTTACGATGTTGGGTCTTTACGCACTCGATAGTGCGTTTTGAATTAAATGAAATTATGTATTTCACTGAAAACGTTATACATTAAATAAACAGTATTTGGTTATGACGTTTATTCATTAAAGCGCGTGTTGTTACGTAATACTCAATTAATTTCATTGAATTTATCCTCCTTTTTATTTGGTATTTCCCACAAGTAAGTATTTTATTGCAATCTCGAAATACTTTCAACACTTCTTATTAATATTTTTAAATATAATTTATTAAATATGTGATAACTATTTTGACATGTAATTTATATTTTAGCCTTAATTAATTAATAATTGGAATTTGTGTTTTTTATTTTGTTATTAATTTATCTATAAAGTTTGCTGTAAGGCGTTTTCAAGCAATTACCAATTTTTTCATATAATTTTTTATAAATTTTATCCTTTGGCATTGCGTAAATTTCTTGTTAACGTCAGTAAAATTTCGTGTGCAATTTTTTTATGTACTTTCTCTGAGAGGATTCTCTAAATCATAACATTTACACTGTACATTTTTGTAACATTGTAAACTTTTTTTACGAATTATTTTGTTTGAGGTTTGGCAAATATTTTCTCTTCATTGATATTTACTTCTACTTCAATACTCTTTATTGATAATTTATTCTCAGTATTTTTGTTTTGGTTTCAGGGTTTTGCGCTATTCCTTTACCTCATACCTTAAAGTGTGAGTATTGTTTGTTTTATCACTGCAGTTTTTGCCACTAAGTCCTAAAATCCTAAAATTTCATTTAACTTAATTCGATCTTTTTCGAAAATATAGCGTTAATAAGGAATGTTGGTTGTTTTGGATAATACGATTTTAAATGGATTATTACTTAGCACAATTTGAAAATTTTTAAACTTTTTTTTAAAAGTTTTAATATTGTACGGGTTTTGGCGAAATAGTTTCAGGTTTTATTTATGCAATCTATTAAGATTGTATTCTATAAAAAATTAATAGTTTTGCCTTATGATAATATTTAATCAACAAATTCTAAACTAAAACATATTTTAAAAAAGTTTTTGTCGGATATTGGAATACATCGTACACAAAATCAAATATTTTAAAATAAACAATATAAATTTTCTTAGTAATTTATGAGCAATATAAATTTTAATTCTTATTTTTCTATATTTTTCTAGAAAAAATGCAGCCTTACTAACAATAAATAATATTTATAAAAATTAAAGTTTTATAAAATTAAAAATTCGACTGAATTTCATAAATTAAGTTGTTTCTTAAATTATTGATATTCTTTCAAAAAATTTAAAATACGATAACTTTTTAAAAATGTTCAATAAAGTTTAAGTTTGAATTAAATTAAAATGAAGTTTGTCTTTTAATTTTATGTAAATTGCAATTATTTGTTTCAGCACATTTTTTAAAATAATAAATTATTTTTGCTAAAATGGATTTAAAATATTGGCCACAATTAATAAAAGCCAACATTTAATCGATACAGTATTTTTATATTTTGTTAGTTTCTTGCTTTTGTACGACTTTTCTAATGAATTTCATTAATTTATGCAAATTTATAAAAGACTGAAAGCTGATGCTTTAAGGAATTCTCGTTAACGTTTTCCGGGTTTTCAAAAGAAAAGAAAGTGTATCAATAAATTATACGAATATCTTCATAAATTAAAAACAGTTGATAATTATTATAATATCATCGAGAAAACTTTATGAGCCATAGTCTTGATTGGCCGATCTGGAGCGCCTTCCCAAATACCAACGATAGTTTTGCAGCAGAGTCGTTTGCGACGATGACGTATTCAGTAAAATCGAACTGTTTATAACGGCACCGGGACTACGTGGTGGTAGTTGTAACAGTAAAGACTCTCCCTGCTAGAACGAAGGTGATGGTGATGATGACATATCACTGGTGTGACGTCGTGAAATACGATGATTCGTTGTCGTGATAGATGGTTTCAGATTATTATAATTACTATTTGTTTGTAACGAATTGGTTGTGACAACGGTTGAACCAGTATTGATGATAATGTTCGTTCCCGTTATTCCGCTTGGGGCTCGTTCGGTGGCGGGACTCGCATCCAAGAAGAATTCCGGACTGAAACGTACACGACTATGCTGCGACGAGATTGATCCTTCCTTGGCACTCAAATACGAACTGTCATCGCTGGTTAATGAATCTGGAGGTGTGGGATTAGTGGGCGTGCCTTGTTGCGAGATGGCCGTCGTTGCACAGACACTGCCATTTGGTGTTTTGAAATTATACTTTTTCAGTGACGAACGCAGTTTGACACCTACACCAAATTGTGTTTGTTCGAACGGCAAACTGGCCGGCCGTTCTTGCATGAGAAGCGAACGTGTTCGATTGTTGGGACTTCTGGGAGTCATATGTGTTGGTGTTGTTGAGGCGGTAGCGGGCGCGGTAGCACTTGTCGCTGCATACATGCTACCAAATTGATGCTTTTGCTGTTGCTGCAGCTGTTGTTGTTGCTGATGTTGTTTTTGTTGCAATGGCGAATACATAGCGGTTTTATGGATTGGACTTCCGGTATACGGAAGATTCTCGTAGTCTCGCATTCGATTTAAAATAATGACATCAGCGTTGCGTGGCGTCGCCGCCAAGCTCGGTAATTTTGGCGAGCTCCGGTAGAGATCGTGTTTGCTGGGAGGCGGTACTACTAACCCCGTTTTAGATACATCTCGATACAGATGCTGTCTATATTGTTGATGATTAGCGTAGTCGGTATTTGTTGGGGCTGGAAGATTTATTTTCAGATTATTATAATCGTAGAAATCGGGTAACAATTCGTCTTGTTCGAGAGAGAAACCGGTAGGAATGATATTTGAGCTATTTGATATATTGGATGGCGTTCGACGATGACCGGTAGCACTAACGCCCATTTGGGGTACTCGAGGTGGTGGCGTACGCGTTGCAGCTTGATGTTCGTAATTGTATTCGTAGTAGTTTGGCAAGCGATGATTATTATCGTAGGAATAATCTGGATAAGATTTACAATCACGCTCGAACGCCAAATTCATTTCAGGCCGATACGGGAAGTAGTTGGAACCTAGCAAAAGACTTGTCACTGCTCGAATATTATTAGATTAGTCTATGCATTATCTTACCGAAATAACCAGTACGATGGGCTCCCGCTCCATAAGCTCCACCATCGTTTGAGAAGCTTGGTCTATTGCGTAAATAATCCTTCAGAGCGTAAACAGGTGGTGGTCCTCCCACTCCTCCACCACCTAAACGAAAGCCCTCAAAAGCATGCGATGTCGGTGAACCGCCATCCTGTTCGGAGTATTCTAGATTTTCGGTAACTGATGAAGCGCTGATTTTGCGGCGCGGTGAAGGTGTTGGTGATTGAGTGTTACTACTACTGCCCAACGAAGAAGATAACAAGCCCGACGTATTTGTGGTGAAATTCGAGCCGAGGCCACTAGTTGTTGAAATGGTTGAGGGCTGTTGCTGCTGATGCGGTGTGGGTGTGGTTAATTGTGGACCAATAAAATGTGGTGGCACAGTTGTTGTTGTTGCATTGTTGTTTAAGCATATTTCGTCTCTATCTTCGGAAAGTTTCACCACAATTGAGTCCTCATCGTTTCGAGGAGGCGTGTAAGCGACAGCGTTGAGAAACATTCTAAAACGGCGAAAGAATAAAAAGCGATTCATAAGAAAACACGCAATACTAATTCATTTGAATAAGAGCCTACCGATTGTGTCGTCCGGGGCCGTGATAAGTATTGCTTGAGTAACGTCTTTCGCCCATCATTTGCGAATATTCACCGTCACGCAATGGTGCCTTAAGGGCGGGCACGTCACTCAAAAGCGTCGGATGAACGGGTGAAACATTCGACATACGCACATCATAACCAGCTGCCACGCCCGCTAATAATGCTGCCATATTGTAAAGCAATACCTCGATAACTGATAGTTTCGGCTTGCGGACCGAATCGCCGGCGTAGAGTGTGGGCATCGGTATGTTGGTGGCGAAACGTGATAGGAGGTACGGATTCGGTGACATGATTGGCAAATTTGGTCCACCGGCGGGCAATGCATGAATGGGCGAAGTCCACTCAGCTTTCGAGCCGTAACCTAAGTGTTAGTTTGTTTGATCGGAGGCGCAAGAAGGAAGCGTCAGGAGTTAAATAAACGATTAAGTGGGAAAAGTGAGAGATTTTATCAATTAAAATTTTAATGGCATGCTTTTAGAGATGATATGGACCTATGGATCTAGCCTGTCTGAGGCTTATTAAAATTTCGCATGTGGTTGAAAGTAATCCACGAGAAAGGACGTAAAGTGTTGAGAAAATGTTTAACCATTTGCGAAGGCCAGATAATTGAATCTGATTGTGAATTATTCGAACATACTATTGGGCATCTTTTGCATTACTCAAAGGGATCAGGGGACATATTAAAGCATAATCCGCAGTTAAATCGGTTAAAAACAGCACCGTGGATTAATTTAAATGGTTAAATTTATTTAAAAAAGAATAATATCAAAATGAAAGCTCTGAACCACCTCTAATTACATAACTATTTCAACTACTATTTCCGATCTTTTCCGGAAATTTATTTCGAGTGGGAAAAAAATGTAAATAAAGTGTTCAAAATATTATTAAAATTGCGCAACAACTAAAAAAGCATCATGCTGAAACCATCGACCAGACCATTCAAAATCCAACGAAATTTATTTCTTCTCTAAAAAACCTCTACTAATTTATAAAGTAACAAAAGAAAAACCAAACCTTTTTAATAATTAAAAATTTATAAAATAAACTACAACAACTTTTCATTTCGCAGGGTTTTTTTTATTATTTGTGTGTTTGTGTAGGTTTAAATTTTTTTTATTCTATTATAATTTTAATTATTATTATTTTTTGAAAATGTGGAGCTTATGTTTTTAAGGAAAAAAATTGTAATTAGAACGATTTGTAATTTAGTTTTGATTTAGATAAAATTAATATAATTTTTTTGGAAAAAGATAAAAACATTACTAAAACTGAACCTATATAGCTTAGTATAATAATAAAAACTACAAAATTGATCAAACTAACAAAAGATAAAAGTGACAAGATTACATAAGGAAACGAAAACATTGACTCAAAATTTAAAAAAAAATCAATAATAATTCATAGAATGTTTCGAAAAAGGTTAAAAAAATATCGAAAATTTTTAAAAATAATTTTAAATAAATACAAACATCAAATTTTTATTCCTATTAAAAATACATGTATAGAAAAATAATACATAAATGATTTTTTTAAATCACAGTCTATAAACTAAAAAAAATTTAGATAATTTAAATAAAATTCACAAATTTGACAATGATTGCTGTTTTTGTGGAAAACAAAATCAAAATTAATCTTGATTGAACAAACTGCAATGTTTAAAAACGAAAATATTAAAAAAATTGACTTTAATTTAATTTTAGTTCAATTATTTCAATTGACTTCAATTAACTTTAATTTAAAAACATTTGATTATATGAATTGTATAAAAATTATTACAGTTACATTTTTTACATTTTAAAGATTTTCGAGATTTATTACAGAAATATTATAAAAGACTTTGTTTTATTACTAAATCTTATAAAAATGCACTTTTATATAAATTAAAACAAAACAATTGAACAAATAAAAACACAATGCAGAAAAATTATATGCACTATATATTTTAATAAAAGGCACTGAAGTCTTACATGAGAAATTAATTTTCTTAAATTAATTGCAGCAAATATTTTTTTTCATTAGAACTAAATGGCTTTTTATTAATCAAAAGCTTTCTTATTGAAAATACACTCGTATTTGAAGAAAGTTTTCGAAAAAACATGTCGCTAAATCTCGTTTAAATTTGAAGATATATCGTATTGCCATTACATATTATGTTGTTTTCTTTGCTCGTTGGGATTTATAAAGAAACATCGTTGTTTTTTTTTCTTTTGTTAATTGAATAGTTGACAGGCACTTTCCTTGATTTTATAATTACATTTATAAGCAGTTCTTGTTAAATGAAATCGCACATCTCTCTACCGATATTGGCGATTATAACATATATTACTACACACACACAGATTTCTCGATTGCCAAATAAATCAGAGATCAACAACCACTCTTTCTGATGCTTTCTTCTTTAGTTCCTAACCAATAAGTTTTATTTTTTACTAGAAATTTTAAAATTTGAGCTGAAGCTTATTTAAAAACTTGCTGCTGCTAATTGACTATTTCAAAGTAAACCTCTATTTAATTTGTTGTTTCAACAATGACGATCACCAACTATTCAGTAGTTACCTTCATAAATATATACGTTTTGTTTATTAATTTCAAATTCTGCGATAGCGTTTCCATCGCCATCGCAATGGCGATGGTTGAACAAACACTGCGATGACTTCAACAAACTTAATTCATAGCATAAATGTGCCATAAAACACCTATGTCATTTCTTTCAATTTTCTATGCGATTTCTTTCAAAGATTGACGCCTTCTTTTGTAATGCCTTGGTCATTGCGATCGTCTATGGATTTGTTAGAGGTATTTCTTAATTAATTTTTGATATCTGGTAATATTAAATTGTTGGGCATTAGTGACGATTCGATGATTGGCTCAATTTTGGGAATTATTAATTTTAATGGCACTGCCATATCATTTAATGGCACCATATCCTGAAGCTTTATAAAAATAACTAAGAAACACTGCCTTGGATGGTATACTTATTCCCTTCTTTCTTTCTATCTAATTTCGTTTAACAAGCATTTAAATTTGATTTCATATAAATACTTTTAGGCTTCTTTTCAAAGAATTCCGATCATCACCAATAGCTTTAGCATTGATATTATTATTCATTGTTCATCTTGCATTTGAAGCTTATTCTATGAATTATTTTTTAGCTACACGCTTTCTAATTGCTCACATGATTTGGTCTTTTGTTTATTTTTGCGTTTCGAATAGTCGTCATTGCCATTATTTGTATTTTCGAAAAGTTTATATGAATTTTTCGAGTTAATGTTTTGACAATATTTCTTCTTCGAGCTGCGCAAAGTAAAGAAAGACATCAAAGTTTTTATACGAGCCGAACTGCTGGAAGAATTTTGACGAGCCTTTGATTCTTTTCGTAGTTTTTGCAGTAATTTCTCTTCTTGTTCTTGCAAATTACGTTTCATTATTATAACTTCGGGATCGGGTTGGACGTCTAGTAATTTGCGTGTGGCCAAAATAGAATTTTGAGGTATAAAAACATTGGCACGATCATGGTAATTTTCTGTTTGTTGGATTGATTGTTTATGAAATTCTGATTGGACGTTATCAATAAATGATGAAAATGGCTGGTGTTGATGGTGCGCGGTAGCTGAGGTGCTGTCATTTTCGGTATAGTAAGTTGCAAAGTGATTTGAGTGGCTCGAGACCATCGATTCAACTGAGGAATTAAGCTGGATGTTATCCGTATAAGAAATATTGTTGCTTGAAAAACCTGACGAATGGATATGAAATGTTACAGAGGATTTGCGAGATACTTGTTGTGAGTTATCGAATGAAGACGTATCGGTTGAATTAATTAAGTTAGTCAGTGATTGATCATTGTCAAGCATTGATGAGTGTTCGATATGATCGTTTTCGATCCCATCATCGTGATGACCTTCATTTCTTGTGTGATCATCATCAACGTCGACGTCATCGTCTTCGTCATCGTGTTTTGTTGTCGATTGCTGACGAAAGAAACAATGACGTGGAAACTGTGAACCTGATCCGTTGTTTTGAAAACGATATGTACTCTCGTTATCGTCGGTACCATCTTCGGTAAGATGCGAGGTGGAACTATACATTGTTAGGTCTCCACTTGACTTTGAACTAACACGCTCGTTGCGTTGCCAGTAAGAGCGATTCGAAGTTGAACGTTTAAAATCAACACCATGACCATTAGATGGCGAAACTGTACTGGTTGGTGTCGAGGACGACGTCGTTGTCTTTGTTGTCGAAGAGAAGATTTCATCTAAAGACTTTTGCATGGATTTATAGAAAACACGATCATAAGTTACATTATCCGGCTGGGTTATAACGAGCAAAGAACCAGTAGCGGTGGAGCCAGAAAGTAAAGGATTATCATGAAAATGTGGTGAGGCAGTTGACGATTTATCGCTGCCGTCGCCGACTTCGCTAATCTTGCACTTATTGTAATTAGTGGTCGTTAGTGAAATGTTCGAGGCCAGAGTTTGTTGTAATGGCTGTCGTCGAATTAACGGTGACATTCTACTATCCAGAGAATGTTTTTTCCGACCGCCCAAAGGGCTATTACTAAGACTACTACAAAAGTGATGTTGATGATCATGATAACGCTGATGATAATGACGATCGTTAAGATGACCATGTCGTTCATGTGGTGTCACACGACGAAAAGGGAAACATCCGGTGGTTGGTGTAATTGGTTCTGTATCCGAATCGCTATCTGCTGAAGTCAACGACGGACGCTGGTAACGCGTGACTGTTGGGATGTGCGTAATATTGCTAGTTGGCATTTGTCGTGTAAATAGCACGTGATTATGAATGGTCGAAATGCTTGCATCATTGTCATTTCTAAAAGCGTCTAAACCGCAATCGTGACTTTTTGCCAAAGGCTGCAATTTAATTGTTTGTTTGTTTTTCTCCTTTTTATTGACCTTTTTACTATTGCGCAATTGTGGATGATTATCGGCGCATGTGGCGGAATTTGTATTAGTTTGATTACTATTGCCACAATCGCCACTGCCACCACTGCCGCATATGCTGCTGCTGTTCGTTCCGCAATTATTTAGAGGAAATGCCTGGCAACTATTGTGTTTATTGTTTTTGTGTCGTTGGTGATTGTTGTTGGTATTATTATTATTATTATTAATATTTCCATTACCATTAATATTAATATGTATTAAATTATTATTATTATTATTATTAATTATATTAATATTACTATTTTTGTTAAAATTGATGAATGATGTCAAAGCAATGGATGATGTCGCTGATGATGGATTAGATATTTTTGAATTGGTCGAACAAGTAGTGGCGCAAGTGTTGGTGATGGTGGTAGTTGTAGTAATTGGTATACCTTGTTTTAAATTATAACCAATGATAGGATGTGTGTTGTCTGTGACGACTGGTGATGCTGGCGTCGATCCAGCATGTTGTTGTTGTTGCATTCGAATAGACTTCTTGTCTAGATTTGGTGCGCTCTTACTGAAGGAGTGTGTTGAGGCAGAATTCTGTGACCATTCGGTTGTGCGCAGAGAGGTTGGTAGGTGGGAACGTTCACGCTGATGCACAGTTGAAGGGCCCCATGTTTTACCTTTATAACCTTCAGGTGGCACTTTTAGAGATTCATCATCATCAACATAATTCATCATCATAATGTAAAATTATTATCATAATACGAGAAAATGAAAAGATAAAAAATATAAAAAATATAATAATAAGTAAACAAAACAAAATTTAAATGAAGATTAAACAAATAAATATATAAAATTCTATAAAATAACTTTTATCAATTAAATGTGATAACATAATTGTTCAAAGTTTCAAAATAAAATGCTAAATAATCCGAGAGGGATAACAGGGAGGATCAATAAAAACTATTCTCCGAAACTTATGGATGAAAAAAAAACATTTTAAAGAAGCTTGTTTTATATGGGAACAAATTTTTCCCCTACAAATGTAATTGAATTTACTATTTCTGAAACACTGCAAAGAATTTAAATAATATTTCTGAGTCATGATTGTTCCGAGTTATTTTGTTTGCAAATTGTTCATTTTTATTATTATAAATTTATATCAAACAACTCTTCTAAATTGACTTCATCACCTCCAATTGAACTGACTTGATGGGCGTGCCTTTAACGTCCAAATTGCCGCAAAAAGTTAGAAATTAACATTAGGGTATTAAACCAATGTCTACTCTATACATACTTATCACATGCATCAAGTATTTGCTTTTGTACATCGATAGAGTTTTCTCTTTTTGTGAAACTAAATTGTTTCTTTTGATATTCCAGATTTGATAGAATATCACACAAAAATTAATGTGCCGCGTAAAAGGTAATTCAGTCTCAGAATAATATATTATGTCACTTTACGAAATATACAATGACAAATTGCCTGAAGTGCCCATTTGGTTTGTGTTGGAGAAAACGGAATTACTTTCCGAACAATTCATAGTTATCTTTCCTTAATCTAAATATTCAACAGATATGCGATAACGCTGTTTCTGATAACATAGAGTTCTAATCCAAGTACTTTAGAGCTATAAAGCGGACTAAATTTTAATTATGAACATATGATGGCATAACAAATAGGATTGTACGAATCCTCTGTAAGAATGATAATAACTTTTTATTACTTTCAAAGACTTACGTGCGACAATTCGTAATCCTGAGATTGCTGGTGATCCGGGTGGTGTATCGGCGTGCACTCGTGATTTATCACGTATAGTCGTTATTGTGTGGCGAAAATCTGTCGGTAAGGAAATTTGTACTGGTTCATTGCGTTTCAGAACCTGTAGATATAAGAAAAAACTCCCCATTTTATAACGTTTCTTTTTAATAATAAAACCAAAGAATGTTGATACCTTTAGTTTGACTTTGCTAAATTTGCCCCGTCTTTTATTGGGTATGGGTGTATTTTGTGCTATAATTAATTCTCGACCGATCAATTCAATTTCACGTGCCATCAATTGTTGCTCGAATATTTTTAAATTGTTTGCTTGTTCGCGTTGTTGCATTTGAATACGACGAAGTTGTTCTTCTTTGTTGCGCAGCTCCTTTTTTGTGAAATATATATAAAAAAATTTTGGTTTTATTTGCGACTTCTATAAAATTAAAGGCAGGCATACAAAAATTATTTATTATAACGTTTACTCAATGTGAAACAGTGAAGCGACTAAAAACAAAAGTTATACCAAAAATAAAAATTAATTTAAGAAAACGAAAAGGATGCAAATATTATGAGTAGTTAGTTTTTATTAAATTGTATACACTACATCCTTTAAAATTAATAAAAATGAACCGATGATGAAGAATTTATAACTAAAATACAATTTCTTAATTTACTGTTCTCTTCGATTTTTTTGGAGCAATAGTTAAGATCGATGTTACGAGGAAAATTGGATTAATACGGATGTAGAATATATTTTTATAATTATGCATTTGTTTTGTAGTGCTCATGCTATTAAATGTTAAAAAGAAAAATGTGACAGAAGTGCGTTTAGTACAAAAGTGATTCAGAAAGAAATAACATATTAAGGGACTAGGAGGAGGTTGCCGGTTGAAAGACGGTCCATTAATTGCTTTACATACTTGCGTAAAAAAGGGTCGCGGGAATTTGTTTGTCTATGTTTATATAACGGTTAATATTTATGTGATAATTGTTGCAAATTTTCTGATAATAAACTGCCACTAATTTATAACCGTGTTATGGAAAATACGTTTTAAGCTAGAGATGATAGAATAAAACCATAACTGGTTGAAACATTCGTGTGTTTGGTGAGAAATCAGCTTCCTCCGGTCCGATCACTTTAGAGATCATAATTAAATATGGTCTGTATTTTCGCTAAAAGAACAACGACAGTATTTCTTTTACCCAACCAGTTATAATATCTCAATACTGACTGGACAAAGTGCAAGGTTTTTTGAAATTTTAGGTTTTATTTAGGGTAAAGAAAGAATTTAAGCACATGCTGAATAATTGCAGAGAAAATTAAAAGAATAGTTATATTCTTTATAAAGATAAAAACAAAGTAAGAGCAATAAAACAGAAGCAAAGATTATTAGAGGAAAATAATGAGCATTAAAATCTTTTTAATTTTTATCATAACGGCTGACGCTTACCTCTTCAATTGTTTGAAAACGCTGAATGGAATTGAATTAATACTTAAGAATTTTTTTTGAAATCTTTTTAGAAGTTTTTCATTTTCAAATACAAAAATAATTTTTGTCAATTTGCAATAAAGTGCAAATATGAAGAAGAATAAGAGGCAAAAAAGGGGCTAATAAAAATATAATTTATGACATACTGATGGAAGAATGGAAGAAATTGAATTGATGAATTGAAAAATGGAAAATATTTAACAAACACGACATGAGCACAATAAGAATATAATGGGAAAAAACTGATAAAGTAAAGACAAAAAAGGAAATTCAAAATGAAACAGGAAAAAATAAGGCCATAACAATGGATGAATATTATAAGGGAAAATATCACGCCACAAATGAAAAAAACAAGTAAAACTTAATAAAACAAAGCACCGCCAAAATATCAGTAAGAATAATTATAATTATAAGTAAATAAACAAAATTCTAACTTACTTTCTCTTTTAAGCGCAGTTCATGTAAAACTTCGGCGATTTCCTTTTTCCAGCCATCCTGCATGGTATGAAAAGATTCCTGTGGCGTTAACGTAAAGCCAGAGCGTGATATGTCCTCAAGTTTAGAGAGTATATCCTTGAAACCTGGACGTTTATGTGGGTCACTCTCCCAACAGCCTGGAATATAAATCAAACAAATTGAATAAGAGCTCTTGGCTAAACATTCGCGAAGTCATAGCGATCCTAGTTTGTAGATTAGGCACTCCTGTGAATTTAATCTCATTAATAACTCTTACTTTTCATGAGTTTTCCCCATGCTTCCGGGCAGGTTTTTGGTATTGGCAATGCAAGAGAATTAACAGCAACACCGTAAGCCACAGACAATGAATCAAAACCCTTATAAGGCGTTTCACCGGTGATAAGCTCCCACAGTAGGACACCGTAACTCCAAACATCCGATGATCTAAAATTATTAAAAAGGAATAATTGAATTATTTCGATTTGAATTATTAATATACACTAATGTAAGCAATTTTGTGACTGAGAACGTGATTTATTTCGATTTGACTTCACAAAATATTAAGAACAATGTTTTGTTATTGTTGTTTTTATTATTGGCGTTTGTGAAAATGCCAAAAGTTTTATATTTTTTAACTTACTTGGAGTACGTGCCGCGACTTATCACCTCCGGCGGCATCCAAGCGTAGGTACCCGCCGCTGACATACGCGTTGTATTGTAGAGTTCACGCGCCAAACCGAAATCCGTGATTTTCAATGTTTTCTTTTGAAGATTATCGCCTTCGATTGTTTCGAATATCAAAACTAAAATTATATATTATTTAAAGCAACAGTTAAGAGTTTATTATAAAATATTAAAAGTCATTTAATTCAGCTTCTTAAGAATTCTATAAAATTCTGAGGGAAGAAGGAAAACTTAGTTTTCATGGATGATACCATTTTTTGTTTACGTTTGACGAAATATTCTGTGGCGTGACAAATAACTTTTATTTCTAATTGAAGTCGCAATTAATATAAATAAATATAAATACAAATATGTGTAGTTTCCATTTATTTATTTAGTATATATCACTTACCGTTTGAGCTCTTCAAATCGCGATGTATTATCGAAATCGGTGCCTCATTGTGCAAATAGTTCATGCCACGTGCAATTTGTATCGCCCAATTAACGAGTACATCGGGAGGTATTTTACGCCCTGCTAGAATTCGATTCAACGAACCACCACGTGCATATTCCATTACTAAGCACAGGCGTGGCGGTTTCAGGCAGACACCTCGTAAAGCCACAATATTTTCATGCTTCAAAGCCCAAAATAGTTTTGCCTCTTGTAGAACGTTATCGCGCATAGTTTCTACATCTTCATCAGCTGTTTGACGGGCAGCTTTAATGGCCACTTCCTCATTGCCATAATAACCACGATGTACTTTACAAAATCCACCAACACCGATAACTTCTTGTACGTCTAATTCCTCATACTCAATCTCTAGTGGCTGAATGTCACCAATAACGGAAGGCACATTAATTAGCATTGGATCCTGATTAGTAACAAAGTTCGACGGAAATATGCCAACCTAATAAAAAAAGAATTAAATTTTTAGACTTACAGCTTTCCATTTAAATATCTCACAATAAAAGACAAATTTGTTTCCTACCTTATCGCCAATTTTTCCCGTCCACCAGCCTTCATCACCCGAAATATTGCTGTCCATAGAAAGTACCATAACAATTTGTCCCCGTCGCAAAGTAAGTTCGTCTTCACCTTGCGCTTCATAATCATACAAAGCTGTCCAAAGACTGCCACCATCGGGTGCAGGAGTTTGAGAATTGTTAGCACTACTATTGCTACCCATGGCTGTACCAATACCAACGCCGTGGCCATTACCACTACCACTGTCATTACCATTCCCAATAACAATATTCGTTGGAGGCATAATCGAAGAGTCAGTGGTATGATGCTCTTCACTTATCGAAAGCATTGGGGAAGTGGTAATGTTATGGATGTGTTTGATGCGTACAGGCATACAAATTTATTGTAGTTTTTAAACAATTATAGCCGAAATATTATTTATTGTATTACACGTCGTAATATTTTTACAGTGGCGTACCAAAAATATGGTAACACCTCCGGACTTCAACGACATCACTCCTATCGAAGGAGTTCGAAAAGGTAAATGTTGCAAATCCGAAAAGGCCGTAAACATAGATGAGGTGTGTGTCCGTGGGTTTCGTCGCTGAAATTGAAAGAACAAATGATATTAAGAATTTTCTAATAAGTTTTAAGAACAAAATTACGAAGAATTTGTTGTTTTGAAATTTTAACAGTAGTATTTTTTGTATAGACTAATTTTAGACATGACGTAGCTTAATATTTTGTTATTTATTTAACTCTTTTTATTATGCGAAAGACGTTAAATAAAGGAAATAAATAGATAAGATAAAATATCTGCGACTGGTCGTATATTAACTGTGGCAAAATATCTAAACCTAATTAAATAAAATACAAAATTATAATTTCATTGCTTTTTAATTTTATTAAAAATCAGAGAAAACTGTTTGATAGGATTTTATTTTGGTTTTCCTCTCGACAGGAGTACAAATTGGTTTGATAATTTCCTAAAAATGAGTAGTGTTTCTGGAAGCGGTCTTACGTCGCGTCAACTATAAACGTTATTAACAAATAGGCCCATAATGTTATTATGGGAAAACTCTGGAATTTTAGTTTTATGGAAGAAATTTTACTCCCGCAGTTTACGCGTTATTAGTACCTGATAAATTACGTGCTGAAATTTGGCCCTTTGTCCGTCTGTCCACGACGATGTTTCTCGTCGTTTGAAAGTCTAAGCGCTATATTTATTTAGATTCGGTAGATTTTATTGATAAATGTAATTGATTTATTTCATGTTTTAAATATTATGTTTAACTCATTACTCGTTAAATTTAATTGAACTGAAAAAAATATTTTATATTTATTTTGTTTTTTATTTTATATTTTAAGTTATCTCGATTAAAAAAAGGAAATAAGTATGGCAATTATTTTAACAAGGTAAGAAAATAACTTTGAGAATAATTGAGTGCGAGTTGTAAATTCAATAACTTAAAAAAATGAAACTAAATAAATAAATAAATTCGAGAATACGAGGGCAGATAAATCGTCTTTAGAAGTTTGCACGTAAGAATTGACTTTATTAGGAGCTCACTCAACGATGCATTAAGAGTTGTAATGATTCCTCGACGGTTTAGTAGAGAACATTTTTTATCAAAACTAATCCATTGGCAGGGCATATGAAGGGAAGTGACTTGGCATATTTATAGCAGGATTTTCTTCAACTGAAACGGAAGCTAGCAAAAAATAGATTGATCTGTACAAGTACTGTACTAGTTTATATGTGCCAATTTCTTGCGAAACCATAATTTCTATGCGCAACTTTTAGAGGTGGAGATTCTATTGCTTAAGGATTAGTATATTTACTCACCAAAAACGGAACAGCAGGTAATGTAACAACTGCAGAAAGGTTCTGGGAATAAATGTCAACTCTGCTCCAGCAGAATTTAGTTTCCTGGACGAGAGAATTCTGAGGCAGCGCAATCAACGAAAAACACAAACAAAAGTCTTAGAATATAAACGAACAGCTCCCTGGCAAGCGTTTGGAGTGACTCCAGTAACGCTGTTATTCCAAACTAAAAGGCTCTCGTGTTTTTTTTACTATTGAAGAACTTCCCAGAGCGCAAAGGCCACTTTCTCGCGATCGTTTTTTACACTAAAAGGATTCACGACTTATGGATATACTTTTTAAATGCTTTTTAATTATAGTAAATGGCGAACTTTACAATTCTCAGCCGTCTTAACTTTGGCACGTACGTCGTTTTAAAGTCTAGCTAACATTTTTTAATCATCTCTTCTACTTCCAATCATTCATTTTGAGTTCACACATACACAAATTTTTTAAGAAAAGAAAAATTGTAAGAATGCCAGCCCTCTTTGTTTTATTATTTCGTTCGTTTTCGCTAATTTTCTCGTGTAATTTTTAGATTTTTATTACTTTATATTGAAAGTAAATTCGTAATATATTCTTATATTGTATTTATTGTATTTTAATCGGTTTTTAACTGCAAACTTTATGCATTTGCAATTCTTCCTCCTCGCCGTGGTCGTCGTTTCTCAAAGGTTTTACTTGGTTTTATTATCGCTAACTTCGTTTTCCACAACAAATTTGAATCTGTCA
Source organism: Physocephala rufipes (assembly GCA_963966595.1). Taxonomy (NCBI): domain Eukaryota; kingdom Metazoa; phylum Arthropoda; class Insecta; order Diptera; family Conopidae; genus Physocephala; species Physocephala rufipes. The sequence goes on from OZ016504.1 coordinate 39,517,090, forward strand.
TATAATTTTGTTGTTGGAATTGTTTTCTGTCAAAACGTCAATTAGTCTGGTTTGTGTAGTTCAGAAAGAGACAAACACTGATTATGTTGGGAATTCCAATTAGGTAAGAAGTATGAATGTTAAATAAATGTCATACGAAGAATATGTAAATTGTTGTGTGGATTTGCTAGACATATTTGAATTTGGTTTATGTACAAAATAACGGTATTGGGTTAAATATTGTGCGTTGTGTGACTCGTGCTGAAATAATGATTTGAATTCCACGAACCACATGGTTCTATGGTGTAATGGTTAGCACTCTGGACTTTGAATCCAGCGATCCGAGTTCAAATCTCGGTAGAACCTGTAGCGTTTACGCTTGTCTGTCATTTAGTTCCCGGTTACAATGTCACCCTTTTGGTGATCTAAGCAAATACCATGATAAGCAAATATATAAAGGTGTGTAGCAATTTTTAAATATTAATCAAATAATAAATTCATCTATTAAGCTCTAAATCACGGATGGAGAAGACGGATGCAAATTCATTTTTGAAACTGACGAAATTACATGGGCTCTTATGGTGAATGAGAAGCTTATTTTCCGTTTTGCTTTCCAAAAGTGCTTCCTAATGTTGCTTCTCGCTGTAGATTTAATGCTAATTTTAAAAGTAGTATAATGTTATTGTATTTTTCGCTCCCTTTGTTTACATGTTTTGTTATTGTTACCACATTTTTTTGACTTGTTGAAGAGAGTTGCAGCTCGGTTGTATTAATTTAACTCCGAGCTTTTTATTGCTTCCCTAAATTGAATCCTGCTTCCTCCATTCTAGTCTGTGTTTAAAGCTTTAAGCGGTGCAATGTGACTACGGTCTCTAATATTGTCCGTTCTCCCATTTTTGGAACGCTTTCAGATATTTGACACTCTTGGTTTTGTAGATTTAGTTCACACCTCTGCGCAAAAAAAAAAACAAGTTAAATGTATCGCATTCACACTAAAAAAACCGATGCAAATTCAATTGCTATTCAATGAGACTGCGAGATCATAAGTAATACTTTACTTATAAATCTTGTTTTGCATGCTTATTATAAATTGTCGAGAGCTTGATTTGTTGCTGAGTGAATTAATGTGAAATTTAATACTTTTGTGAAGAGATATTTCTCAACAAAAATAATAGTGCTAATTTTTTAAAATAATTCAACACGAATTTTTTGCATCAACCATTTTGTTTACAATTGATAAGATCATTTTGGATATTGACTTAACCTGTTATCTATTGAACGAACTTATCAACAAAAAATGGGAAAACAGCATTTTAAAGAAATATTTTTTTAATTTCTCAGAAAAAACGTGTGGCAACACTGAACAGAAATGAGCGAGCATTTATAAACGAATATTTGTATTAGCGTTAGCATTGCTTAGGACTGCTTTCTCTCAATCACACGCATATACACTCGCTTCTCACTTTTTATTTCCTTCTCTGTTTATTCTCTAACAAACGTTCTCTATGATTTTTATTTAACTACCGGAAATGACGTCCACATTGTTTTTGCATCTATTCCTGCTTGTTAGATTCAATCCACTCCATAGTAGTCACCACTACCCCCAATTGATTGATTTAAATGTTAAAAATCTAAAAGTGAAGCGTAGAAAAAAACTTGAATCAATCAATGTTGGAGCAATAACTATTGTATTAATTATTAAATAAAAACATTAATTTTTGTGTAGGCACTTTTGCAATTATTTCAGTCAATTCAAAAAAGCTTACATTTTCTTTTCGAACGGCAACACTGTCGTAGAATAAAGGCATTCACAACAACAAGAACTAACAATAAGAAGTATGTAACCAACCAACGAGAGCTTTCGCAGAGATCGAGCTTCCAAAAAGCGATTTAGAGATGACGAATGGACTACAGGGCAAAGGAATTCTGTATATCCTGCAAATAAAACACACGATGAGAGGAATTCTACTGATGTCTTTTCTTCAGTTACGCACAAGAATTCCTCGAAAATTCAGCTGACAAATTTTCAGTTTATTACGGAGTGATTTGGCCAATAAAAAACCAAATTAATTTTTTGTTGAATTGTGTTGTTTTTTATGTGTTGGCACTTTTGTTGTTGTCATTGTTAAAGGAAGGAGAAGAGGATTAGGTTTTAACAATATATAGCCTCACGCGCACGAACACCTCCGCACTTCACACTCCTAGTTTCAAAATAAAAAGTGTAAATTGGAAATATAAAATGGATGAAAATTAGTGGAGAAAAAAATCAATTTATTTAATTAATACACGAAAATTTAATATCATCAGATAGAAGAAAAAATGAAGAGCATAAGAAAATAACACCAACCCAAAAGAGAGAATTGCAAGTGCTCCAAAGGAATAGAAAAAAGACGTCAGATGAATCTGTGTAAAATGTGAAAATTGTGTACGCCTGCATAAAAGTATATGAGATTTTAACCCGCCCTCGCCGCTCCCATAAGAATTTTTTGAAATGAATATTCGATTTTATTCGATAAGAGTTCGCTTTTTATTTGATTTTAGTTGGTTTAATTAAATAATCGTTTCAAAAAATCAACTTCTTCGTGTTTCATTTTCAAGTAATGCTATTGAATTTTACCAATATTCCTAAAAGTAATTTTTAATAGTTCGGAAGTGTTTTTTTGACAATCACAAAGGACATTTATTTTTTAATTTTTAGAAATTTTACTTAAAAAAATAAAAATTTTAATCACAATTGAAAAAAAGTAATTTAAAACTTTATATTTTATATTAAGTCATCATCATAATTAATAAAATTGTATAATAAATGAATAATTATTAAAAGTTAACTAATAACAAAATTTTATGACCATAAAGAAAAAAATTGGTCTTCAATCAATCAATTAAACTAATCATCATCGCATACCCATCCAGCAATCCTCTTCAGCAGCAGCTGAATTGTGTTGCTCACGATGTTTTAGCAATGAAATTTTTTATTGTTGTTGTTGTTTGGAGACACTTTAGTTTGTGTCTGTGTGTAAGTTTGTATTGTTCATTGTGGCAATGCAAGCAAACAATCGCAACGTTTCAGGGACAACGCAATCATCATCAGTCACTTCATCATCGGTATCGGCATCAGCATCATCAACGGCGACAACTTCATCAGCTTCGAAAGTAAGTCGTACGTTTATTACTAATTCTTCTATCTGATTCTTAAGAATCAACCCATGACAATTTGATCCATAGTATATTACCTTACTCCTCACCCATGATTCAAATATTATATAATTAGGTTTTATTATTATGGTAAATACCATGCATAAAGGCTTTTTTAAAAATGTACTGTAGGACTTCGTTGAAATCTTCATTAATTATTTATCCCTCATACGCCTTTTTACAAAATTTTATATGAAAATTCTTTTGATGATTAAGAAAAATTATTGGGAAGATTCAAAATTACCTTTTCTAAGTCACACGGTTTAAATGTTAAATCATTGTTTTGATAGTTGGCAGATGTGCCATTAATTTTTTTCAATTTTAATAAAAGGAAATTGTGTTGATTCTGTTTGTTTTGTTGTTTGTTTATTGGATTTACTTGGAAAATACTAATTTTGCAGTCAAGCTTTTTACCCTGTCGCACTTTTGAATCGTTTGAAGGCTATCCGCCCCTCTCTCCCTTTCTCTCTCTCTCTCGATCATTCCGTTCGGCCGGTGAATGACTCGGTGCAATTGAGTTGATCTGCCATTGGGCCGCAAGCAATCACTTGCACTTAATTTTAAATCGTTGGTGACACAAAAGCATTTTCTGAAATTTTACAAATGTCCCTTCCTCACCCTTAAAAAAAGAAACACAAAAGATTAGCGGAAAACGGAAGCATGTTCGCGTTGAAAAGAAATCATCCAATTTTACTTCCATCCATTCGTTCATTGTTCAACCTGCTTGTTGGTTCTTCACTTTCTTCTTTCTATCTTATTGGAGGATAAAGAGCGATTGTCATCGTCGTCGTTATTTCATCAAAATTATCACATTGGATGAAGCGTGACCTTCTGTGAGTTAACGTAAAGTGACAGGAATTAGTTTATATTAGTAAAATTTGAAAATTAATTCAGAACTAATTATTTTTATATGTTTTACGGATTACTATAAATTCAGATAAAAAGTAGCTTTTAAAAATTAAAACAAATATACAAAACATTTTTGACGAAAAATTTTTGGTTGAATTCACTTCATTTTGTCAATAAACATTCACTGAAAAGTGAAAACATATATTTTTTTAATTTTCGTTAGCATTAATTTAAAAACATTTCATCAGCTTTACGTTCATTCTCTTCGACCTATCAGTAGTTTACACATACACATATACACACACAACCGCAAACATACGCGCGTGCACGAAAACACACACACACATTCACAAACTCACGAACACAAACGCACACACACACACACACACATGCTCACACACAATATCATAATGGTTGCCTTTGCCATAAAAAACGGAAGTTATCGTGTGCTGCTCGTAAAAATCGTTCCTTAGTGTTCCGCGTCCGGCGAAATGTCGTAAAAGTCTCTGTAATTGCAACGATGTAATCCGTTAGTGACAATGACACGTTTTTGCGAAATGCTTGGTTCTCGAAACGTTGGAGGAGTTGCCTGTGGATTTTTACTTCTAATCGTTTCTTGAGGAAAATTTCAGAAAACTATTATTACGCCGAGTATGAACACGTTAATTTTTTTTGGGGAAGCGCAAGAAGAATTCTTTATCCAAGTGCAAGCAACGGAGATATTGCATATATTATAAACATAGCGGCAATCTGTCATCTGTTGAATTTCGTACAGCATTGCATTTTATGAACAACTTTCAATCAAATTTTCTAAATAGAGATGTTTTCTTAATAGAAATTGGAAAGCATAAATAATTTAATCTCTTTCGGAAGAAATAATAAATAATTTAATCTCTTAAATTCTATTAATTGCTATGCTACTCTTGCTACTCTCTGCCTCTCTCTCTTTCTCTTTTCCCTCCCCTACCGTACATTATCAACAGCTGTAATTTTCCAAAAGTCTTTGTTGCTGCTTGTGCTTATTTTTATGGCATTGCCAATTTTATTCAAATAAATTAATAACGATTTAATAAGAATTAATAGTCTTCAATATTTTAGTGCTCCAACCAATTCGCGACATTCAGTATACAAATGCTGTATAGAATAAACAAAATTTAAGAAAAAATAAACACTGAAAAAATAATTGAAAGTAAAAAAAGTCAGCAAATTTAATTGCTGTTACCACAAATAAGTGGTTTTAATTATTGATTATTGTATTGATTAGTTTTTTGTGTTGATTGGTTTAGATCATTTGCTGCAAATGGATTAAGATAAATTAAATAAAATTAATCAAATTCGGAAAAAATTTAACGAAAAGAAAAACTTTTAATTTTATTTTCGTAACACTTTTCAGTTCTGTACTTTTTTCTTTTTAAAATTAAGTTTAAAATTAAGTTTTAATACTGTTGATTTATAAAGTTTATAAATTATTACAAACCACTGGATTCTTATGCGTCCATATAAATTGGTTTTTATTTAAAATGTAAAACAATTTAATTGTATATCGCACTGTATTCGCCTGGCAATACTGTCATCTTTAAAATTGTTCTTATGGCGAAGTAAGTCATATGGTTGTTTTCTACTTTGTTGGCATGGGGAATGCGAGGAGTGTTTACCACCATAATCATTATTTATCACCGTCATCATCAAATTCATCCGACTCGTAATTTTCTCACCAATCGATTTGTTAACAATCAATTTAATTCTCACCGTTACTCCCCTTAAATTTAGAAACTATTCTTGTGTGAATTTTATTTCCGCCTTCTTCAACACGCGCGCGTATGTAATTTATTTCTCTCTCTGCGTCACATAAAAATTCCCACCTCGAGCACCGATGGCAGGATGAGGAAGGATATTTAATACAAAGGAATTCACAAATTTGCTGGTAGTTTAAACAGAACTCTTGAGTGATGAAAGAGAGACTTTGATGTGATGAAATTGCATTGTAGAGTTTGGAAGGGGTTAGATGAAGAAAAGGGAGGAACGGATTGTAGTATTAGTGGTGGAGAGTTGGGTAATATAGGGCGGGAGAGTGGTGCTGTCTTTTGATTAAGTTTAGTGTAATTTTCAAATATCGAGAGGATTTTTTGTTGGAAGTTTCTACATTAGTTAGGTAGGGGAGGGAGGTTGAGTGTGTTGCATGACCTTGAATATATTTAAATGAATTGGGAGTGCTGGTTTGTTGGTGGTGGTATGAGGAGGGGGGGGGGGTGGGTGTTTTCGTTACGGATGTCTGCATTTTATGAATTATGACAATTTTATGCGTTCTTGATTTTCTGATATAAACAACATTAAAAACAACAACACCAGCAACACATTTATGGTATTCATTGTATTTGAATTCAACGTGCATTTTAATTTGATGCAATTTTCCAGTTTTATCAGAGAAATGATGAGTGAAAATCAAATTAAGGAGAGAATGAAAAACGTGTGAAATTAATTATAAAATCTTATCATTTCCAGTGACAATTTATCTTTTCTTTTTTCAGAAAATTTTTTCATTTTTAATTTAAAATTTCTTATAGGTTATCCTTCAGGACATAGAGAATTTAATGCCTTTTACATCGAGAATTTAATGATTTATTTGGACAAAATTCAAAATCACACAAAGGTTATGAATAATAAAAAACCGTTTGGTTAGATAATATCTCCAACTGCATAATTAAGAGATTTCTTCTAAAAGCTTCTAAATATTTAGCAGTCATATTCAATAATTGCATAAAACAATTCATATTTTTATGACTCTGGGGAAAGTATAAACAAATGTACCCATCAGGAAAAAACCGAATGACTTTGACATAAATAATTTTCGGCCAATTTTATAATTATTAAATTTAGGATAATTTTTTGAAAGTTATTTATGTGAAAATGTAAACAGGAGTAAATAATTAATACATTCCAAATCAACAGTTTAGTTTTAAAGAAGGCCACTCTACCTTAGATGAATCATTAAAGTTCTAAGTGGGTATCATTTCTAATCTTCGTAAGCGTTATTGCACAGACGCACATATCATCCTTTTCACAAAGGAATTCTCTATAAAATGATCTAAATTGGCTTTAATCCCTTTTGTGTTAAATTGGCAAATTTTTTTTTACAAACAGAAAATGTTAGTGTCATGGCAATTTATCTGATGTGGGCGAAATATGTTGCGGAGTCCATCAAGGCTCCATTTTGGCTCCGCACATCTGCAATATTCTTATGTTTGATTTTCCGCATCACGGACCATCTTCGACGGGCCTTCAATACGCCGATGATTATCTTCTGTAGTCTAGTGATGAGTCTCCCATAACTACATTAAATAAAACAGTACACCACCTGGGCATAGTTAAACGCTTTTAAACGCTTTTGCAAAGCTTTCGTTGTTTCGGAAAGTAAAACCTTAAGTTTTTTGCTGTGTGACGTCAAAATAGTATTTTTTTTAAAAAATACTAATATTTGGGTATTAATTATTACAACCTCATCATATTGTCATATTGAGACAACTTTGAGATGGGTTTATTTGTAATCACTTTGATTGTAAGACGGTCGGCTAATGAGATTACCTCTCTTAGTTTCTTTTCAATCAAAACATTTTTTGGGAATTTTCCAAAGTATTAAAAAGAGAGGAAAGGTATTGCCAAAATGGATACATTTTGCAATAATTGCAAACAATTGCAACAGACCCTTTTCCTGTGTTGGATGCGCCGAAAATCATAAACCTGGGGAATGTCAATTTGTTTCCAATAAAAATAATTTACCTTTTCGCGTAAATTGCGAACGACGTGGCCACCACTCAATTTTCAGAAGATAATCCGCATATAAAAAAATATGTTCACACCAAGAACAATTTCCAAAGTGAGTCCTCTAAAAGAAACGCTATATTTTCAGAAAATTCTAAAAGCAATTTCTAACTCAAACCTCATAAAACCTAACAAATCTTGTGCGAGTCTTTTCAAGGATACTAAAATTAGATCTCAAAACTTATTTGTCAACCAGACAAACTCTCTCTAGAAGATAAGACAATAACCTTTCTCGCAGAATACATAAAATTACCGAGTGAAGAAGCGAAAAAACGTTGCGTTTGTTTGTTAGAAGAAGTACACCAATCTTATGGTCCGTAGATGCCTCAATTGTTTATCTATAAATGTTAGGCCATCGAGCTCAGTCGCAGATTTGATATGTTGTATTTAAATTCAAAATTGAAATCTATTCACGTTGCTTTCATTCAAGAAAGATGCAAGAAAGCGGATTACGCATTTATTATAGAAAATAGTCAATTAGGTGTTAGTATTGCTTAAAAAAATATTACATTTTCAAAAATTAATGTTACTAAAATTAATCTTCCAAATTTGCTTTTAACAGTTGAATCATTAGAGCATGAGATCATTAATAATTACTTGCTTGGCTTGGCTTGATATTCCTTGCAATTCTCATTATTCTCAAGTTCATGAATAACTTCTCTAATTTAGCTCGTTTTTTCCATCATTTTGACGGGATGTTTATAGGAAAAGATTTCTGTGCAAAAAATACTAATTGGGACGATTATTTCTGCAATACGAAAGGTATTACTCTTCGTAATTGGTTACAATACGACCCTTTATTTTTTGTAAGAACATCAACTTTATTTCCATCCTTTCTTGATGACTCTTCAATTCTTGGCCACTTCTTAATAAGTTCAAATATTATAAACACCATAAGCCCGAATTTCAAAGTTTCCTGTCCACCAACCTTTTCAAGTCATCTCACTTTTAAATTAAAAGTAAAAGTGATTGATTCAGACATTCTCCTTCAACCATTTGGTTTTTATATATCATTGAGAGGTACCAATTGGGATGCGTTTAAAAATGACATTACACAAAAACTTATTAATAATGTTCCTGCTCACTCCCAAAACTTGAGTAACGTTAAAATAGATAAGTTTGTTGCCAATTTGCCACGTCTTTAAACTTAGTTTCCTCCTTTCATTCATATTAAGAAAAGCACGTGATAAAGGTAATTAAGCATATCCTTTTAGTGTTCTCTTGGATTCGTTTTTGTGTTTGCTTTGTTTGAATCAATACTTTTTTTCAAAGGTCTCAAATAAAGACTCGGGCTAACGACATTAACTAACTGTTAATTACTGTTGGATTGTCAGTTAATACAGTGTTGACCGCGTTTAAAGTGGTTGGGTTACTTCTTTGATAACCATTGTGGTCATTTCTCGTTTGATAATCAGTGTGCAAGTTTAACAAGATAAGAAACGACTTCTGCTGGACTTAATTAAAAATTGTTTTTATATTAATTGATTAATATTAATTCATTGATTTTATTAATTCATTCAATAATTTTGTTATCAATTTTTCTTGTACAATTCCAGCAACAAGTTGTTGAGCTAAATGGTTACGTGATCATTTTGGTGGAAAATCGTGATGGAAAAATTAAGTTGTACGGATCTCCGGCTGATAGAGATAATCTGGAAGTGGGCGATGAGATACTCGAAGTCAATGGGCTTACTATGGATAATTTTTCACGTACGGAGGTCATACGACACATCCACGAAGTGAGTTCCAAAATTCTTTTGGTATGGCAAATCGGGCAAGATAATTGAGGGCTATAAACGGAATTATTTAATTGACCTGACGGTACTAAACAAAAAACTATAACATATAGCGAAAACTCGAAACGATTTAATTTTTAAGACAATTTAATATTTGAGACCTATCTTCCGGTTTTCAGCATACATATTTTCAAGTTCAGTTTATTGTATGCTAACACCAGATGACTTTCATCAGACTAATGTAAACTCGACTTGCAAAGGTTTTTGCTATTTGTTAAACCAAATCTTTTCCTATTCCATCCTTAATCTAGTTATGTTTTGTCAACAGGTTTTTAAGATAATAGGTTTTTAACTTTTATGCAAATTATTATTCTTATTAACCTTGCATAACTGCTTATATTGTTGCAAAGCCTCAATAAATTTTCAATTTAGTTCCATAGAACTATGTAGTAGAATAATAGATAAAATTCTAACAATAATGCTGCATACTTTTCAGCGGTATGAATTTTTAATATTAATATTAATTGATTGACTAATTAATTTTAATATTAATGGAAAGCTAATTCTTTGAATTAATAATTTTAAACAATTTTGCAAAAGTCTTATACGGTTTTGTTTTATGTCTTCTGTTTTAGTGCATTGTCTCGTGTACGATATGTTTGAGAGTACGAAAGAAAAACGATCTACGATTGGGTAAGTTTTGGTTATTTATAAAATGTTTTAAAAAATACTTCTTTATAAAAAAAATACTAATTTAAAAAATGTTTTAAAATACTTTCTAATAAAAAAAATTAATTTTTATTTGAAATTTCGATAGCTAGATTTTTTGTCAGGAATTTTTGTAATTGTTTCCTAAAAGTATTTTTTTTCAAACAAGTAATCAATTGCTTTTGTAAAGGCGAATGACAATCGCAGCAAAAACAGAAACAATAAAAATCATGACAACGTAAACAACTAAACATCGTTTTAAGGCGCAGTTTGCACTAATGTAAACTTGGAATAATTAGCAACCGTTTTTAATTGCACCACCTTTCAACTAATGAATACCTATTTTATGGTACTTCCGGTGGCTCGAAACATTTCCGTTCAACAAACATGTTTACCAATCAAGCTTTAAAAGTGGGTGGATGAGTTGATTGTATATACATATATGTGTGTGTGAATATAATTTAGCAATTTAGCATCAATTCAGTAGATTATCCTTTACAGAAGTATTTGTGGGAAAGAGAGAGAAGAAGAGGTCATAGAGAAAGCAAAATATAGGAAAAAAATTAGATCGTAGGAAATAAAGAAATGAGCAACGTTTGCCTACAATTATTCAATGAAAAAATGAATCTTTATTATTATTAATAATATTTTTTTTAATATTTCATCTTTTTAATATTATATATTTTTTTAATATTATATCTGTTGGATAAAATACGCCCTTTAAAAGAATTTTAATGCCTTTAGTGTATCATAAATTATCGCTATCGGTGTTTTTTATTCGGTGAGGTGTTATCGGGATCAATAATTCTTTACAGCTGCAAACTCTTCTATATTAATGCTAATTAAAATAGATAATGATCATTAGCACGGTTTTGAGAAATTCAGAGCGAAGAAGAGAAGATTTAAAAATATTGACGGGAACTATTTCATATATGAATTGCTAAAGAAAAGCAAAAAGAGAAAATATAATGAAAACCAAATAAAAAGTCCGGTTTTCAGAGAAAAGTGCAAAAAATGCCACAAATACTTTAATAAACCGGTCAAGAAACTAGATCATATTAAACCCGACCGTAGCTATGACCGGCCGATTATAAAAAACAAACAAACTAAAAGTCAAGAATGAGAAAAAAAATCGCATGTGATATCACTTGATGTGATATGATCATAAATGAGAATAAGGAAAAAAAACAAGAGCAGCTTCTAACCAGATTTAATTGTCGTTTCGTGAAGTTTTTGTTATGAAATTTTAGAATTTTTTGAATAAAAATTTTTTAAAAAAAGGATTTAATTATAAAAAAATTAAGATACATAACACTGATGAAAGAATATGTAAAAAATAACTAAAACAGGTAATAAACTGAGTGGAAAGACAAATAGCTTTTTTCTCACTCTCTCCCTCTCTTCCTTATTCTATCTCTCCTTCTATCTAACTGTTTGATAGAGAACGCAGTCCAATAAATTATATTTTAAACTAATAAGGAGCGAAAATTTACTAAGGGTTGTGTCAGGCTGAAATCGCTTTAGATTATATTATTCCCAAAATATTTATGTTTTGAGCTTTAAATAATCTTTCTCTTCCGAAAGGATAAATAAGATAAAAAGGATTATTAACCAGAATTTTAAACTATTTAATACTAAAGTGCCTTTGGGTGAAGGTTTTGTGTAGCTCTTAAATAAATTATGAAAAAATTTCGATATGAGAAATCTTGCGATTGGTCTTGCATCTATTGAAAAATTCCACTCAAGGCATCAAATCTGATAACTGTTATATTTATAGAAGTATATCCGGTATTAAATGAAATCCGATTTGTCATGCAGTCCTCATCGAGTTAATAATTACAGTAATTAAACATTTTGGGGTATCGTCATTAAAAAAAATATAATTCAGAAATAATGAAAATAATGATGAGTGGAATACAATTTTGTCCATTATAAAAATATTTATATAACAACACAAGACAATAATTTTATGAAAAAAATCCATATAATTCTGAATTAATAATATGTCTGATATTATACTGATACGCCCTTCTTCTAGATTGCAACCTTTTCTTATCTCCATTAACATGGTGCTCTGTTGCCAAAGTTCTTGTGGTTTAAGTCATGTCAGTGGAGACCACAGTTCCTAAAGTCAGATTGAATAAAAATTAAAATTGAGAATGATTCAGTAAAAAGCTAACGATGACGAACAGTGTAAAAACCTAGATAGAATGGAAGAAGGTTTGTAGCGGGAATGAGTACGATAATTTTTAAAAGAGGATAAGGTAGGGACAGGGAGGGTCAGAAACAGTGAGAGCGGTAGTAAAAGAGAACACAATGGTTAACAAAGAAAAATGTAAAAAAAATCAGTTTTTTCCTAAGAGTTTGAAAACTTCGTTAAGAGACAGACTGGCAGACAGACAGAATTGAAAGAGACTGAGAGAGAGAGACAAAACTTTGTTTAAAAAAAGCGTAGAGAGCAGAGCGAGAAGGAAGGAAAGAATGTAAGCGAATGTTATAATGAATAAAAGATAAAAGCGGATTCGATACGGCTTTGATCCGAACGGGTTGGAAATTCAAGTTTAAACAGAATCGCAGACAGTTCGAATTTTCAACTTCAAACTAATAGACCGCGTTACGGAATGAAGCGCAGCTTGAGAGCAATACACGCGTTTCGGTAAAGTGTGCTTGTGTTTGTTGATATTTCTTTTATGTGTGTGTGTAAGTATATACACAGTGAGAAAGAGACAGAGGGAACGAGAGAGAGAGAGAGTGCTGTTAAACAAGGCTTAAACAAGTTTTTGTTGAGGCGTTGCACAAAAAGCCAACAAAAGTGTGTAGAGCGGTAACACACACATATGACATAAAAGGAAAAATATATTAAAAAAAAATTAACCGAAAAACGAAGCCAGTTTAAAGTAAAAACGAGAATCAAGAAGAGAAAAATATTGAACGAAAAAAAAATTATTTTTAGTTTTTTAAATTCACCGAATATACGAGAAAGCTTCAACTTTTTTTTAATGTCGAAAATAAATTGCTAAAAGGAGGAAAATTATTAATTCCTATAAGAAATTTAAAAAGTTTTCGATAGAAAATAAAGAAAAAAAAAAAACGCCCACGAATACTGCATATAAAACGGGTACGTGTAAATTGTGTACGTGGTGAAAACGTACAAACGAAATAATTCGCATAAGAAGAACAAGAAACGAAAAAACGGAGATTAAAAGAATTCTAAAAGTCAAGTAAAGAAAATGCTTATTAATGATGATGAAGATAATTAATAAAAAAAGCGTAGAATATTTCGAGATAAGAAAAGAGAACGTTCAAAAATATCTATTTTATAAATCATAACACAATAATAAAATCGAAACCTAAACTATGTACGATATACACGATATAATACTAAAGTAGATAATTCTTACTCTTAAGCACGTACGTGTACGCGTAATTTGCAAGAGTTTCAAATCGTAAGAATTATCAAAATTGAAATCGATAGGTTGAAGCAAAAGAAACTAAAAGAAAAATTGAATTACAAAAGAATTAAATTGGCTTTAGTAATTAGAAGTATAGGAAGATAAACATGGTGAGAGGTAGAACAAGAGAGAGAAAGAGAGGGTGAGAGTGTGTGTGTGAGAGAGAGGATGAGATGGTTAAAACAGAAATTCAAGATTATTCTTAGCGTTAGTGATTTATTTTTGTATTAATTTTAGTATTAGTGTTTATCTTTAGAGGACGCTTTTAGTTAAGAAGGTAAGAAATCTCGGTAAGAAAAAGTGCAAGACGTTAATACATTAGAGAAATATACACAGAAAACAGGAGAGAGAGAATACAGGAATACAGGAAAAGCAGAAGAGAGAAATTAAAAAAGAAAGCGGAAATAATAAATATAGCAAGAGATGAAGTTAAGAATATGATTAGAAAAATGAATCAATATAAGAATATAAAGTTGAAAAAGCTTATAAAACAAGAATCCTGGCAGTTATAAATCGTATCTAACTTCGCGTAGATTTTAAGTAGATTCCTGAATAGCTTAGAAAAAAGAAAAAAGCATAAATAAAGAAAAACAACCTTTAGTTTTACCAAAAAATGGAGCGGTACTAGGTATGAAAAAGTAAACGTTTGTTGAGAAAATAATTAAAAAAATTAAATGAAATAAATAATAAAGCACTTTTTTATTTAAAACTAAACAGCGAGGTTTTTTAATTATAGAATTTATGTAAATAAATATAAATAAAGCAAGAGAGATGATTTATTAGGAAATGGTTTTTTGTAATTTTAAAAATAACGCAAAATTTCATGTTTTTAGTGAACGCGTTTGCGATATTTTATAACAATCTTTAATTAAATTATCTTGAAGACTAAGCTTAAGCTTATTTAATTTTTAATTGCTAATATTAAGGTATTATAAAAGAAATTCATTTATGACTTTTACATTTTAGGCGTGTTTTAATTATAACTGAAAAATAATATAAAAAGGAAAGAGTACAGAAATGTAAAAAAAACCTACATAAAAAAGCACTTAATCATAATGAACTAAACAGAAATAAAATATAAACGTATATATTTGATTTGGTGCAAAAAGTAAATTTGAGCTGAATTCATTGTAATAGATTTTCAGGTAAGAAGAATGTAATCCAGAACATAATTTTTCCAAAAATCACTCTTTCCTCAAAATAAAATTCGATGTAAAACAAAACGATAAAAAACAATTCACTCGAATAATTTCTCAATCATTAAAATCATTCGCTCTATCACTCGAATATATACACTCATTCAAATATACTCGCACGCGAAGGAATACAAAATCGCCTGAATTATATTTGTGAATAAATACTCACTTGAATAAGCGCCGCTTTGGAATAATTGCTCCAACACACTCACTCATTTAAATAAATACTCATGAGAATAGAAAATTATATAAATAAGCACTCATTCAAAGTAATACCCGCATAAATAGACAATCATGCGAATATATATTCCTTCGAAAGAATACTCACTAGAATAAATAATAGCGTGTAAAAGTACTCACTTAAAAGAATATCCAAATAAATAAATAATTACACAAATATATAGTCACTCAAATAAATACTCGTTTCTGGCAAATCATTCGTTATTTTAAAGTATCAGCCAGACTAGATCAAATGAACTTGATCAATCAAAATGAGGGTAATAAACACCAAATTATTATTAAAAAATATATTACTAAAAGAAATTAAAGGCATAAGAGAAATCATTGTCCTTAAGTCTAGATTTACCCTAAAAACTTCGCTTTAGATTTGTGATAACCTTGAATGCTCCCCGAGGTGATGTTCGCCAAGAGATAGATGAACCGATAGACAAACGCGTGAATCCAAACAATTTTATTGATTCCTAACGATTGTCGATTACGTGGTTTACACAGTGTACATCGGTGGTAAGCTAACAAAAAAAAAAAACTAAGGAAAAGTAGGAAGCGAAAATGGTGTAGAGGAAATAACAAAAATCTGTAATAATTTTCACCATTTTCATATTATTCATCCGTTAACCTATACCTCGGTTATTGTTGTTGTTATTGCTATTTTTTATTGACTTTCATAATATTTGCTGACGCCTTCCGTTAGCCTGGTTCTAAAAATCTCATTTCTTAATTGGATTTGAAAACAGTTTGGTCTACTGCTGCCACTGGTGATATCGTTGGTGTTGCGGTCATTACTGCTACTTTCTTCTTCTTCTTTTTTAGTATCGGTGCTAGTGACAGAGTTGTCACATTTCAAATGGAATATTTTCACCTTTTCTATTTCTGGTTTTAGTTTTGATTATCGTTTCTTTGATAAAAAATGTGTCGATTATATTTTATTATTTTGTCTCTTTCTTTCTCTCTTTGTACTGCCGTGACTGTCAGTTTTTTTATTTAAAATTCGATAGAAAGAAAGTAAAATGTATTTTAGTTTCAAAATGAAAAAATGAATATTTATTTAGAACTAAAATTGTATAAATAATTTAAAAGAAAATATGAAATAATTCAATACTTATTCATTTATTTTATAAAAACTAAATTCGATACTAAACAAAAATTATGGTATTATTTATATAATATTCACGTAATTAAAATCGATAATTTTCATATATTAAAAACAATCTTAAAAAACGAGAAACAAAGAAGATAAACTCATTCATAAATCAATATGAGAACCATTATACATAAATTCATTATCATAAACAATATCCTTTTCTTACTTTCAATGTGAGACACAATTTTATAACGGAGTGCTAGCAGATGCTTTAATTCGATAAACGGTTTACGGTCTCCATTACAAAAATAATATTATTCCTCAGAAATATTTTCTCGATGGAGTTATTTTTCCCGTCTAACATGATGGTATCGTGTTCGATCCGTGTGAGATCGAATTAATCGAGGTGATTGTATATATTTATAAATAAAGAACAACAACAATAACAAAGCTAGCGTCAAGCGTCAACTCGTCAATATTGACTTTAATTTAATTGTATTCAAAAGTAGGGGTTGCCAATTTTGCGAAGTTATCAAGGACCTTTTTGATACAATAATTACTACATCAATACTATTTTGACACGATAGATGTTTTCTTGGTCGCAAGAGTGAGTAGGGCGGTCAACTATTACATTTCTCTCCTTGTCGTGAAATAAGATCCAAGTTTAAAACATTCTTGAATTAAAATTTAAATTATGAAATCGCAAATTGTTATTAGAAATAAAGTCAAACAAATGATAAATGACACTTCTCTCATTCGTTAAAATGTTTATTAATTAAAATTATACAAGAAAAATTTTTCTCACTTTAGAAAAATTTTAATTCATAACACTTGTTTCTTAGAAACAAGTCGTAAAAATAATACAATTACGATTGTAAGGAAGAGAAATTTTGAAAGTAGTTAAAAAAAGTCGCTGACTGATAAAAACAGCAGAAAAATAACGTTGGCAATTGACAATGAAAAACAATGATAATATCACAAAAAAATACAGAAGTCGCAAAAACTGCATCTACAAAGTTATTCACAACTACAAAAACTGCATGCATGACTATGCATCTACTCATACGATATGCAGGAGTATCTGATAAAGCATAGCCTGTAGAAACAAGTTTGAAATTGGCACAAGAAAGGTGATTCGATGTTACGGCGGGGTGAAGTTTAGAGAGGGCTGTTATGTAAACAACCAAAAATTCCATAAAAAAATACATACCAAACAGCATTCCATAGCGTACAAAGGACTAAATGAATAACAACAAATAAAACAGGTAACCCAAACAGAATATCCAGAAAAGTTATTCAACTCTTTCTGAGGGAAAACCTAAAGAAAAAGGTAATGCTAGCCGTGAAAATTACACTGCGGAAGATCCTCTGCGTGATTACTGCCCAGTTTTTCTCTAATTTGAGAATGACATTTCCAAACTTAGATAATCAATTTGAGAGCGAAAAATAGACGTGCTAGAGAATTCAAAATTCCAGCTTTGAACCTCAATAAATTCAAACCCAAATAAAAATTTAGTCATAGGCATTAAACAGAGAATGAGCAGTGAGATGCAGCTTAATTTCCTCGACTGTTACAATTCCATGGGAATCGAGAAAGAGAATTGATCTCCGTTTTGCTGTTCTAACTTGCCGGCCAATTGCTTCCCGCTGTTGGGACATTTCTAATTTTGATAGTAGTAAAACTGCTCATGTTGTCCTTTGAAATGTTTGCTTATACGAGTACATCTGATGTTGTTTCATTTTCGCGAGTTATCCACTTTCGGGAGGCTAGTGGAGAAGTGTCAACACCTTCGTACAATATGCTGAAATCTTAAACTATAATAAAGTTTGGAGAATGTCAATAACTGAGTGATAAATTGGTAACAATGCTCACATAAGTCATTAATGAAATACTGATTTAGTAAAATAATAATGATTTCAATCAGGACCAGTAATAGGTAGTCCACGGATTATCTCGAAAGCATCCAAGTAAACCTTACGATTAATGTTTTCTTAATAAAATTGAAACAGGTTTCAAAAATTTTTCTTAAGAATTAAGTTTAAAATTGATAGACCAGAATAAAAGGTGAAGCTTTGTGATTTATTACTGTAATTATATGAATTACTTTTTTTTTTCCCCACTTTCATTTCTTCATATTTTTTGCATCCATTGCAATGAAAAATGTTAAACTATATTTTCCGTGGGTTATTGCTGCATCTTCGTTTCTGAGATAGTTTTATTTTTGTTTAGATTTCAATCGAATTGGCAACACTGAATAGTAATTGAATAAACATTAGCAAAGCACTTCTGTACACACCAACTGCAATAATGCATCACGACTCCTTGGTCTAGAGAGGGACAACAATACTGTCTCGGATTACAAAGCATTGGATAGAATGGATCGGTTAAACGGATGCTTGGAGAAGCGAACGGATGCATAATTTCTTGTTAAAAACTAATCGAACATTAGATTTTCTTGTAAAAATTCTTTCCAATCATTGTTTATTGTTGTTGTTTTGTTTGTTTATATCAATCGTTTCTTTGTTTAAATAATTTTTTTTATTAATTTTGAAAATTAAAATCAATTTAATATTCCTAAAAAGGAAAAAATAAGGCGAAATGAAGCTAAATAATCATATAATTATCATAACTTAATTATTTTATTAAATGGTTTAATTTAGAAAAAGGGTCTTGCTCTCTTGCTTCCTTTCCATCACCATTTCTTATTTGTTTCTAATAAACAACTATTTGAGATTTGTGTAGTGAAAATTGTAGAATAATCGAAAAACGATGCGACATTTTTTTTTAAATTTTTGAAATAAAAATAAAAACCTATTTATAAAGTTTTGAAAACGATACAGTAAAACATTGTTTCGTTAAGCGCACGTCATGCCATGCAACAACAGTGTGATAACATAATGATGATGTGGAGATGATGTCGTGATGATTTTGCGGCCGTAGTTGTTGTTGTGGCTTGCCTTATGCCTCTGAATTATTTTTTGTATATTATTATATTTATTATTTTAAACGTGCGATTAAACTGTTAAATTAGCTGTTAGTTGGTCTTGCCTAAAAAATTCTAATTGAAGTGGTGGGTTTACTCAAGTGTTTATTCATGTGGAACACATGTTTGTAGATGTGAATGTCTCCATGTAAAAATTTTTGCATGTGCAATTGTGTGCATGAGTATGCCAGAGCAAGGTGAGACTTTCCGCTATTTTTCTCTTTGTTTTTTTATGTGTTCGTTTCATAAAAAACTCCTCTTCTTTAAATAAACAAAAGACTAATGTTGAAAGTTGTTGTTGTTCTTGATATCACAGTGCATTTGATTATGATCACGTTACAACAGAACTTTTTGCAATTACTAGATGGCAACGTCACAGGCGACAAAAAAAAATTAAAGAAAACGGTATGAATCAAATTCAGATAAAAGCAAAGTTAACAAAAATAAAAGCTCGAAATTGCACTCACGTCTTTAGAAAATACACATTTCACTTTTGTATGTCAAAACAATGTAGACCCAGGTGATGATGATCATGATGATCATCATAATCCCAAGTAAGCATCATCATCGTGTTTTGTTGTCATGATCATAAATCATGATCATATATAGTCGCCGCCAGATTAAATCCTCCACTTCTAGAGATATTTAACGGATCGTATAAGCTTAAAAATATTACTCATTTTACATCTTGTTATTCTACTTCTTTGCCTTTTTTGTAGCATCTATTTTATTTCGTTCTTTGCTTAATCGAAAAAATCATCTGAAATTTTTATTCGTTCTATATCGTATTATTTTCTTCATTTCCTGTAAAAGAGCGAAATGTAAAAAAAAAGAAAATTGTAATACTAAAATCAGTTAGTGCACTTTTAAACCTGGCACGATCATTCATGAGATACTACAGAATAGCGCTAGTAATGTTGTTTTTGTTGGTTCTGAAAGTGTTCTGGTAGGGCTGCACAAGACATTTCAAACGCGTTTTCAGGCTACCAAGAAAATGTCTAATATTAATTGCGATGCCTTTTCCTTTTCGCTGCGAGCGGGTTGTCAGGAATGAAGAAATGAGTAACAGGGAGAAAAAACAAAATTGGTGATATAATTTGGCAATTTAGTTGATATTTTCGAGCTTCTTCTTGCTAAAGTTGTTCATATAGTTGTTCAACGATCTCGAGTTCCGTTTCATTTATTTATTATATCATATTTGTCGATGTCGTTGTTGTTGTTTTTGTTATTGTTGTGGTAGTTATTTTTCATATATCTGCTGCACAGTTTTCTTCCAAAAGAAAACCAAATGAAGCACATCTTCCAAAGTTCTTCCAAAAAAACCAAATGAAGCACAACATTATAGTAACCGGTTATAGTATATTTTGAGCGGTTCATTGGCTTTACTAGAAGAAGTCACTCCGGCTAACGTTCTGACACCTCTTTTTCGTCGGCTTTCTTTTTCATTAGTATCGTTTAGTTTTCCAGCCTTTGGTTATAACGTATTCTTTATATTCCTTCTTGTGATTTTTTAACTTTTGTCTTTATTTAAGTTTAAAGTTCAACAAACAAAATCTTAAAGTCGTGACAATCTTGAGAAGTTAATATTTCTATATTAGCAATGTAATTGCTTTTTCGTTTTTCGTTAACAAGTACTAGAAGACCTTGTGATCATAATCATTACGTTTATTTTGAATTCGTACGAATTAATTTTATAAAATTTTCATAATTTAATTTCTTTAATTTGGTGTTTGTGATATTATGTTTGTATTATACTGAATCACTTCTTGTATTTCGAATTATATGTAAACAAGCCCCTGTTTATATATGATTTAGCCCCTGTTTATATATAAAAGTTTCCTATCACATAAATCAAGACTTATGTGATGGAAAACTTTTACAATAATATCGATTTTTAAAGGACGAATCAACTCTCTTTTCACTTGACTTTGGTTCTCAATAAATTTTTAATAACTTCGGATCGTCATAGCGCTAGCCATATTAGTAGTGTCAGTGATAGTGATAGAGTTAGTGACGGTGACGGTAATAGTTATAATAGTAGTGGTACTGATGTATATAGTGATAGTAGCAATGACGGTGACAGCAGCAGTTATAGGGAGAGCGGTAGAGAAAGTGGAGCTATAGTGTTAGTGCTAATGATAGTTATAGGGACTGTGACAGTTACAGCGATAGTGATGTGATAGTGATAGCGTCAATGATAATTAAAGCGAGAGTGGTAGTGATAGTGGAGCGATAGTGTTAAGTCTAATAATAGTTACAGTGATAGTAATAGTAATAGCCATAGTAATAGTGGTAGTGATAATTGTTATGCTGGTATTTTATTTTAAACTTGAACACCTGAAAAAGTTCCCAAACATGATGATCGCAGAGAGTACTTAATGGGCAATAAATATTGTCATGTATAGGGTAATATAATGCTCAGAAGATATTTACAAAAAACGTCGGAAAATATTACGATAAACACATTGTAAAATCTTCAGTTTACTTAATCTGAAAACGAGATAAAGAGAACGAGAACGAGCACTTAAGATTTGCCATACTTTCGAGACAATAAAATTTATGTTTTGTAACTTACTTTTGAGAAGATCTTTATCGTAGTTGTAGCAGCAGCAACAACGTCTTGTAATGCAGCCGTTCCTGCCATCTCTTGATGTTTACAACTCACGTGGGAAATATTTCCGCTTTAATAAAAATTATCGTCGTTTTCAGGTCGTCAGAACTTAAAAATATCTTGAGTTTTCTTTGTGATAGAAAATGACAATAACAAAAGAAGCACGTAAGCCAATGATCGTTGAAGGAATGAGAGAGTAAGAGGAAGAATGAGCGTCATCAACAATAGATAGATAGATAGATATGCCACGGTGGCTACGGTTTGGCCAGATTCAAAAGAAATCTAGATGAAAGTTTTAGCTGAACTTTTTGCTTTTAAACAAAATTGATGTCTCCGTTCGAATGAATTAAAAAATAATTAAAACAATGCCAACAATATCAACGGAAGATATTTCTGTCTCTTTTTATATTATTATTTATATTTATTATATATTTATGAAAGAGAGAATACTAAATTTTATTAAAAATTATTTCATTAAATTTGTGTTTTTTAATGAAATATTTTGTTAAATAAAAAGCTAAAAATTATACAAATAATAATTAGCGTCGTAATTAGAAAAGAAAGAGTATCGTACGTGGAAAAAAGAGAGACGTAGACAGATGGAGCGATAGAGAACAAAGGGGAATTGAAGTAACGCTTGATGGAAAAAAGAAAAAATTGGAAATTTGCAAAAGAGAAATTTATGAAAGAATTCTGAAAAGGAATTTACGAAAAGAACGGCACCGAATGAGATTAAACAACGAGCACAGAAGCAGGATTTGTAACGAGTTCAACAAAATATTCGAGGGCGAAAATATCGCGCGTAGTAAAATATGTTTTGATTTTTTTTTTCTTTGAATTGGATGTGAAACGGATAGTGATGCATTGTTTATAATGGAAGTGGACAGAGGAACGCGGTGCGGAGGTGGCAAAGACGAACAAATTCGATATTACTCAAATATCAGTAAAATCAGTTTTCTCTATAAGTTCAATGAAAAAACTAGATTTCCAAATTGTTCTCAGCAATTAAACACTCTATAAAAATATTTTAAATCGTCTGACTGATTTCACGGTCTTCCCAATTTGTCGAAATCTAACAAATTTTAAAATAAATATAGACTTTCGATGGACGATTCCTCTAGAAATTCAATGATGCAATGGTATCGCGGAAGTAACAGTGACAGGTACACGGGGTGCACTACCCCGTCTAAGATTCGAAAACAGGGCAGATTCAATAGTTTAATTCAAGACAAGAAAAAGAAATTGTGCTTTTCGTATCTTGCAGTTTTCAGCAACGAAAATGGAGAGAAAACTTATTTTCTAAAGAGTTCCCCTTCTTTCTCGAAAACTAACGGATTTAGCAGATTTAAACCAATCGTATTCTCACTTCTCAAAGTATATTTGGGAGTCTAAAATAGAGTGTCACCGGTGTGATTTTTTGGGTTCAACAGTCCTTTAAAAGGAATTTCTCAAAAATCGCCCAAATGAGGAGAAAGTCAAACCTATCTTCTCTTCAATCCGCCTCTTCTCTGCCAAATATTCTTTTTCTTGCCACGATCCAATCCAGTCATCGTGGGTTTCCGTCACATTTTATTCAAAGAACCTTGTATAATATTTCATTGCTCGTAGATATTTGTTCAGTTAGTTACAAATTTTGTTATTGCGATATACACACAATAGCTTGTCTCATTTCGATTGAGCGTTATTTAATAACTACTACAAATCAACTGCCTTTTGAATTAACAAGTATTTATAGAAACAAATTTGAATAAAACCATAGCAAACATAGATAAAATATCTGTTGGAATATTTAGATTATGATGTTTGTTGTAAACACAAATGCTGATAAAGCTTTTGAGAATGAATGAAAGGAAGACAAAGAGACGAAAATAGAAAATTTGGAAATATCAGATATAAACAACAACAACAACAACAATTAGTAACTAAGTTATTAATTAACTTACTATTTATTATTAGTTACTATTATTATTAGTTATTATTATATTTAGCAGTTTTCCGTGTCTACGATTTCTGTTTCAACCCATTCTTAAGCAGAGATATTTACAGTGATGTTATAAATGGGTTAAAATATCACGACTTCTTGTCTTTAAATGAAATAAAAATATATATATAAATTACATTGGCTCACCTTCCCCCGCTTTCGAACACTCTTAACGGTCTAATTTCTTGATTGAAGTTTTTTTTTTAATTGAAAAGATTGTCGAAATTTTTAGAAAATAAAAACATGAATTTAATTATTACTGACTTAAAATTAGAATGGTTTCCTCTCAACACTTCGTAGAGTTGCCAGACTTCATTATAGTGAGAATGTCTTGAAATTTTATAAATATTTTTCACAATTTGGAGCAATTTCGGAAATTCTTTCATTTGGTCACTTGGCAGAGAATAAAAGGCTTCCTAAAAAATTGTGGAAATTGTTGACAAACTACATCATTGTGAGGGGAAGTTTTATAGGTTTTTAATTTTTTGGAATTGCGACGTATTTTTATGAGAACAAATAATTTTGAAAGGGATCAAACTTTTTCGAAGCAAATTTTTTTGCATTCCTTTAGGAATTGTTGTTTTCAAACAACAGTTGACAATTATTGTTGGATTGACAATTATTATTGGACTCCTTCTCTTCTAAATCAAATGAATAATAAAATAATATTCATAATAACTCAATTTAATTAAAATCGCATTCATTTTTCATTAAATTTCACCACAAAATCATTCCATTCATTCATTCTTTCGTTGATCTTCTTCATTTGAATTATCGATAGCAGCGTTCTTTTTCATGTCATGGCCAATTTATTCAGAGTCGATTAAGTTTGTTTAAGAACCGTGCTAGGCGCAGATTAACAATTTAATTGAATTAAAACATTTTAAACTGACCCTTTTGCCGTTCACGTTCTATCGATGTTATATGTCATGATAAGATACGATTTGTATTTTATTGGTATTGATGAAGTATGATGTAAAGGGTATGAAATGAGGTAATGAAATGTGTGGAGGGTTTAAAAGGAGGTGACAATTTCAGATAATAAAAGTAGGTTAAAGCCAAATGTGAATGAAGCTTTACTTGTTCTAATGGCGTTATAACACAAAAGTGTTTTATCGATATCTTATCGATTGCTTTTAAGCCACTCGTAATTAATCTAATTCCATAGCGAGACAGAAATCTTGCAACTAAAAAATTATATCTATTTTTAAATCATTAGGAATTGTTTTAAAAATAATTTTAACATTTTATATGAAAAAGAAAATTTTTCAAAGTATTTCATACGTTCTCTTCTATTTTCATTTTTAGCTTGTGATCTTGGCAACTCTGTACAAGATGCTTTCGTTATTGCTGTTGAGCAGCAGGCTCGTGAACGTTTGCAAAGGCTTTCGGCACTAAAACGAGTCACTCCTGTCGATATAACTCAACTCTCGAAAAAGGTAATGGAATGAAATGAAATTAAATAAAATTCATAATTGAATAAAAATTTTAATAAGACAATTTTAATAAAGTCTTAAAACTACAAGTATTTGAAGTTGCAGACAGACAGTTTTAATTTATAAGTATTTGAAGTTATTGCAGGTTAGGTTTTATTTTTTAACAGATTTTAATAATGTAATGGATTTCTGTAAAACTTTTAAAACCGTTACAGGAAGTCTTAGGATTTTAATTTTAGCTAATTTTAAGTTAAAGAAATTGATCAAGTGATTTAGTGATAATCACTTAATGGAATAAATGGAAGAGAAACATGTGTAAAAGGAAGTGGAATAAAAAAGTAGTGTAGAAAGAAATGAGGAAGAAGGAAACACAGAACGATAATTGGAATTTCAAAATTGTAATTAATGTTAAGATCATTGGTGTAAGATGATGATAATTACGGTAATATTGCATTCGAAATCGAATAAAAATAATACCATAATTAAATTAATTTGTTAGGTTTTGGGAATGATTAAGATCATGATCGAAATCAAGGCAATAAATAATCACGAGTTTAGAATTTAAATTAATTTACAACAGTTGAATTTAATAAACGAAATAGTTTATTAATCAAGAAAAAATAAAAAGGCATGCAATGATGCTTTCAACCGAAATCCAGCAACTAATGAATGTTAAATTTTGTGGAGAGAGCAAAAGGTTTTTTGTTTTTTTATGAAACAGATTTTTGTCGATCTATTTTATCCGTTCTTGGTGTTCGCTGCTTTTTAAAATCTTTTATTTAGGTTCGGATGATAATGATGACGGTTATTATTATTTTGGAGTGGATCGATGATTTAGGTGTTGTGGATTTAGATGATGTTTATTTTGAAAATATGTTCGAGATATCTTTGCTTTGTTTTCCACTCTATTCTTCAGAATTTTCAATTCGGAAGGTATTTTCTTTTTTATTTTGTGTTTACATTGTTTGATAGCCATCTTGTCGTGACAGTTGTCACAATTAGTGTTGTTGGTTTCCGTTGTTTATCTCTTTCCTAATACCACCATTTTTTACTGGAATCGAATAAGATCTACTTGTGATATTTTTTCTATGGCATTTTCTGTCTTTTCAGTTTCAAATTTCTGTTTTTTACGTTTATAAAATCATTCCGAATTCTTTAAAATATTTCTGAATTTTCAGTCAAAAAAGCTTCGGAATGAATGAGAAACTGACAGTTATTATCGCTTTAATTTTGGTAATAATCTTGTTGAAGACTTATTCTAACTTTTATCATTACGACACCCATTTACTTCGATATTTAATTCAATATCGCGATTAAACTCATTTTGCCACAGTGAATCAGTTTTCGTTATTTCTTCGTCAATATCATTGTCAATATTTTTGTTTATTTCACTTTTTACTAAACACTTTCTATGTCATTCCTCATTCTATCATTCTTTTCTCTTCCAGTATAGATTGTTTTTTACAGTGTATTGAATTAAATCATTTGTGTTAAAATCAAGAAAAGAAAAAAAAAACAAAATCACTTGAAAAATTTTTTGTGTACTGCAGCTTAAAATAAAAAGATGTCATACCACGCACTTATGCCACACCTCTTTAGCCTTAGATCTTTCGATTGATCTCTCGTGCTTGGAGAGGTGCGCCGCGAGTCTCATTTCGGGCTCACAAATTGAGGTTTGAATAATTTTATTCATGCAACAACACACGGTGTGCGTTGCAAACAATCCATCACAAATCCATCAGGCGCACCATGAATTAAACAGTTTATATCATTTATTGCATGATGATAATCGACTATGTCTCACGTAGAGATAGACGGCTGGAAACGGATAAAAATACAAACAAATACAAAAAAAAGAATGATAATATTCACAAAACGAGGTGGAGTGAATTAATAGAGAATGAGACAAGAAGGATAAAAACAGAAGAAGAAGAAGAAGAAGAAGAAGAACAAGAGTAGAGGAAAAATGTTAATGACAATGACGCAAAATGAATCGCAATTGAAACAGATTGCATGTAATAACAAATAGCAAACAAACAAAATGTTTCCAGCCAGCAGGAAATCGTAGGTGCGATGTCGTCGGTGTTGGTGGTGGTTGGTGGTGATGACGGTTGCGGCGATACTTGCGGATGGTAGTGATGGTAACAATGATCGTCTACGACCGTGGGTTTTTGTTGCCGCGACGTGGTGATGGCGTTGGCAATGACAAATTAAAATTTCTATTAGCGTACGTCAAAGCACTTTTGATGTCTTGGCAAAAAAATTCCATGACTCTGCAAAAAAGTCGAGTTTACAGAAAAATAATTGAAAGAAGACACGTGTTTTTTTCAACTTCCTAAAATAATTTGCAGTTTTTCACCCCGTCACATCATCAATTTATTGAAGTAATATCGTGAATTCAAATAAATAGTCCTTTAGTAAATTTTGTTAGAGCGCTTGAAATTTTAAAATGACTGAAGTCAATATTTTAAAAATTGATTGATTTTGGAATAAATTTTCTTAAACTTTTGCTAAATTTGAATTCGGAGATAAGTCAATGACTATAGTTATTTAACTGGAAATTGTATTTGATAATAGACAATTATTGAGCTAATATTGATAGTAATTCGTTCAATATTCGTTCAATATATTGATGGACTTTGTAGAAAATGTGCATTGAATGTATACTGACACGTATTGGCAGTAATATTGAATGAATATATATTGACAATAATACTGAGAGTAATACTGGTTCACGGTAAAAGCTTTAAGACAAATATATTTAAAATATTTGCGAAAGATTGAGGTGCAATAAGTATTATTGAATATATATTGATATAAATATTGTTATTGATATTGATATTGCTTGAAGTGTCAACAAGTAATGAAGACAAATTAATGAAATATTGAACTAGTTTTTTCTTAATACTTTTCTGAATAGTTTAAAATTTATCATTTCTGAATTTGTCAAGCTCGTTGATTAAAACTAATAATAATTTTAAAAACTGAGCTATTTTACTCAATATTCCGTTCAGTTTTTTCTTTACGTGAGCGTAATTAATTATAATTATTCATAAAACTGTAATCCGCTATAGTATATTTCATTAGTTGTTATATTTTATTTTATATAATTATATGCATTTATTTTATATCTTTTCTGACGCCTTTCTGTTGAAATTGAAAGTGTTATTGATATTGAATAATTGAATACTTTCACTGTTTGTTTGTTTGCGGCAGACGTTTTTGAATTTATTGAAGATTGGACTTTAAAAGAGTCATGACAGAAATTATAATAATCTCAGAAACAACAACAAAAAATGTATTTGTTTAAATTTTTTTTGTAAACGTAATTTTCTTCAATAATTTTTGTTGGTCGGTTGATTTTTTCAATAGTGGAATGTTTGATGAATTCGTAATCGAGTTTGGGTCGAAGATATCGGTAAAAAAGCAACAAAAATTCATAATAATAGCAATAACAACAGCAACACAAACATCATTATCGCTATCACGCGAGTGTCATAAATAATTACAAAAATAAAATTTGTACGATTACGACAAAATTAATTCCAATTAGAAAAATTTGATTATGAAACAGCTTTTTGTATTTGATATTTTTAATAAATAATTGCTTTTAATGACAGGAGTTATTAAAGGTAGCAAACGTTAATTATGTGGTTGTTCGTAATTATGTTTCTTAAGCTTTGATAAACATACGAGAATTTCGGGAATATAAGAAAGAGTTAAGAAGTTATTAATTAATTAAGTTATTACTTATTCAGCATTATAGTTTTACAAAAAAAATTCTTATTGTATGGAATACATTCTTCTGCCTGGTAATTGATGTCTTCTATACTTGAACCGTCTCTCTCTCTCCCCCTCTCTCTCTCTCTTGTTCCTCTTTCTCTCCATTTCTTTATTAACTCCTTCAGTTGCATCAGACAAAGAGTGGCTCCCTTTCAACTGCTCCTAAGCAGGATTTAAGTTTCCTTAAGGAAGCCTCGCCGATTTACGTCACTTCCTTCACTAGCAGTCAATTGACGTCTGGTGTTGCGACATTGACAACAGCAACTGCTGCTACGCTGTCGACTGCTAATATTATGACGTCATCGGCGATCGTTGAATCGGCGACGTCGGAAAGAGCAACATCATCATCATCATCACCGGCATTAGCGATGAAAAATGTGGATGGTAGTGGAAGAATTAGTGTCGATGAGCGGGGAATGGTCAGAGTAATAACAAAACCAAAAATACCGTTAACAATATCATTATCTGCGTCAGCCTCGGAATCAGCAACATCAACAAATTTACAACAACATATCTACCGGCAACATCAACAGCAGCTGCGCCAACAACAGTATCCGCAACAAATTTTCCACCAACAATTAGTAGCCCAATCATCGCAAGTGCCATCTGGCGGTAGCCTAGCATCAATTCTGACGACATCACTGACGCAAAATCAGCAACAACATTTTGCGACAGTTGAAGCTGGTATTGCTGGTATAGCTGGTGCAGTTAATAATGCTGAGTATGATGATGATGGTGATGATTATGACGAGAGTTTTGCTGCCAACTATTGCAGTATTAACTATATCAATTACAACAATAAGAAACCGCAAATGATGGATCCACAGACGGTGATTGTCGATGCAAAGACAGTCATGTCACAGAAACAACAACAACAAACGCCATTTCATATAATTCACAGCAATAGTTTAAAATCGAGGTCTAGACCGCTGTTTGTGGACGCACAAACATCAACTCTATCTCTACAACCAACAGCAACAATTATCGCTGATGTTGCGGAAGTTAACACGCGCGTATGTGATGAAACGATTACCTCAGCGGATGGATTTCCAGCGGAGACTAGAGTGCTGCGGTCAACAACAATAACAACGCCAGTCACTACAACAGCAATGACTGCAACAACACTGATAGCTAATGGAGTGTTGTTGAACAAGAACAGCAATATCAAAAGGAAGCCAACTATGGCCACGACAATAACAAGTGAAACACCAACAACAACATCAACAGCAACAGAAACAATCGATACGGAACTGATCCAACAAAACCAACTGCAGTCGCTGCAACAGCAATTGTTTACGATTAACAATTCATTATACCACAGAAACAGTAATAGCAACAACAACAGCAACAATAATAACCAAAATATCAATTTCAGCAACATCAGCAGCAGCGGTACATGTTTCGTGGTGACAATACCTCCAACGTCAACAACAGCGCCTACAGATCCAACAATGACAACTGCAACATCGTCGATAATGCGAACATCTGTGGGCAATCAAAATAGTAATAGTACACAATTATTGCTAGTGGATAAAGTTGGCAATGAAATGTTGGCCACAACCATATCAGCTTCATCATCCTCACTAACAACATCAACAGCAACTGCACATGCGATAACCTCAGCACTAACAGCAGCAACAACAACAACATCAACAGCAACATATGTTAATCTTAGTAATAATAATTATAATAATTTAATATTAATAAATAATATACAGAATCCACCGAGGAGAGAGGTGAGTTATTAAATGTTAGTAACGAATATCCTGTTAGTTGCATGTTTCAACAGCGAGTTGCATGTTCGAGTTGTGCATGAATACAACGAGTATGAGTAGGAGGCATCCACACATGTTGTATAGTGACGGTATCAGTATGAGTATGAGTGAATTATTTTAATGAACTGTGTTAATGTTCATTAATTAAAGTTCATTAAATTAACTGAATTAAAGAAAATGTTTCCTCTTGGAGATTTTGGATTTATCGATCTTCCTCTACTTGAGGGCATACTCAAAATCGTCTTATCAAAATTTTGTATTTGCTTTATTACGATGGGTGTTTAGTTTATTATTTTTCCACTAAATTCAATCTTTCAGTCTCCTCACCATGATGCTAATTATATTCTAGTATGATATTTTGCAGTTATTCTGTTCAGACGTTTTTTTTGGCAAACTTGTCCTTTTCTGCAAATATCTTTTAAGAACTGCACTTCATAAAACGTAGATTCTTCTTAAAATAATTAGTTGATTCCAAGTTATCTAATTTATACATTAGTTAAATTTCTACACAAATACAATAACTAACTGACAGATGTTTTATAGAATAATTTTGTGTTAGGCGTCTCTTTTAAAATACGTTGAGTCACATTGTCGAATAACTTCAACCAGTGTTCAAAATTGTCGAATAACAAAATTTATTGTCCTTCAAAAACTTCGCTGGCGGCTAACCCGGCTGGACTCTGACTTAGTTACAAAAAATTTAAGAAAACTAATAAAAACTAATTTACATAATACGATTTTTTATTTAATTGATTTGTTAGAGATAATTCTTCTTCGACGCCCATTTCTAAATACTTTAAAATACAATTATATTTATAAATACATTGCCATCATGTTTACTTACTCGTTATCATTATTTATTATGGTATTCTTCATTTACTCGTTGATAAAGGTTAATCGTTCAAGCACTTTAAAAGCACGTACGTTTTGTACGATATGCAAAAATTGTTAACAAATATATATTTTCTGTAAAATTAATATTTTTCCTTTAATTTAAAAATTAAATTGTAAAAATGTTGATTTATTTAATATAAACATGACATGTATTAATTTTTGAAAAATTTCTTATAAAATATAAAATTTTATTATGTTAGTAATTTTTTTACATACTTTTTAGTTTGATTTTTAGGTTGTTATCATTCATAAAACTTTGTTAAAAGCTTCAGGAATATAATTTGGCGAAAATTAACGCCGTCTTATAATTAAATAGTTCTTTTGTTTTATTTTTTTTTATAAAATATAACGTTCTTTTTATTGTTTTTAGATAAAATAATTGTGAAATTAAAAAACTTCTTAAGTCAAAAAATTTTTTCTTCTAACCAAACATTTTTTCTCAATTTAAAAATTTTCAGTTACTAGAAGGTTATAACGAAAGGATTATTGGTACTGGCAACGATTTATATGATAAGCAACACCCACAGCAACAGCAGCTGGTTGCACATCAGCAACAACAAACGAATAATAATCAAGGCATATCAAAAGGAAGGACTGAGTTACTGCTGGGCGATCAAGCTCTCAGACAAGATTTAAAGTGAGTAGAGGATATTATTATCGATTAATTATGGTTTGTTTCTTTCTGAATGATTATTATCTAAATAATTCCTTAGAAGTAGCTCTTCAAGCGTGTCCTATTGGGTACAAATATTCATTGTCGAGATCTATGAGAGGAATTAATTTCCTCTGTTTGTGTGTCTGTCTGTCTGTTTGGCTGTCTGTGGAAATCACGATTGCAGTCGATTCATTGTCATCATAGATGATTTCTGATTGATAATTGGGTAAATCGTATCAGTGCTTCGTCTAAATTTTACGAAATATCCCCTTATGAAGGTCGTCTTCTTCGTTGGTATTAGATATTATGACTACAAAAGTGGGTGGGGACCTCTTCCCCCTTTTGGGCGCGCACCATTTACTAAAAATTAGGATCATACTATAATTTTACGTTACGGGGTTGTTCCGACTTCTACAGACTTAAAATAATTGCAAAGGAAAAACAATAACAAGAATAGGCCCAGATTATAACCTCTTTCAAACATTTACTTTTCTTTTATTTTTCTGTTAATGCTTTGCTAAGTCTTAAAATGTGCTGAATATTTTTATTGCATAGCTTTAGGCGTGAAATTAAATAGTCCGATCAATTGTTGCTTTTCAAATATTTCGGAACAGTGCTGGCTCTAAATATTATGACAGGCTGCAATTAAAGCGCTTATTCCCAGACTCGAATGGTCTCGTCTCATTTCGCCTTCAGGGTTGCCTTTCAACTGTTTGACGAGACAAGACGACGCGAAACTTGGAATAAGGCTTATTATTGTCTCATAACGCCGTAATTTACTCTTCCTTCCATGAATGACGCCAATGAATTAATAAACAAAAATTTTGTCGGAAACATAATTTTGCATGGAAATTTTCTTTATTTATCAATAGTTTATAGCAATGAAAATACAAATAAAATTTGTTTAAATGTCAAACAACTATAAAAAATAAGAAAGAACTATACTATTATATTTTATACCAATCGTGATTGATATATTATTCTCTTCCGAGAATGCCTGGAATTTTATTTGTTTACTTTTTTTATATCCGTAGACATTCAATTAAGACTAGCATTTTCTTTTATTGCTTTGTGTTTTGGCTCTTTTCCATTTTCGTTGAAAATTTTCGGTATGCCGTCGTATCGATAACTGACGACTTTATGGCCTTCAATCAATGTAAATGTCTGTCAGATAAAGCAATTTTTGTTTATTGCCTTCGTTTCGTCGACTGAGAAGTATGAATTTTAAGGAAAGGCGACCATGACAATCATAATGACGAACCACAATGGACTGGTCGTCGGTGATTTTTGTTCCTTCATTGTTATTCTCTTCTTTCGGAAAATTTTCTAATTTGGTAATATCCGGTTAGTGTCGGGATGTTTCAAAGGTATTTGATACGGGTTGACGTTACAGGAATTGCTTTAGTGTTTGATCTTGTTTAATATTTGCGCTCTTAGTCTTGTGCCTATTGTGGGAATTCGTTCAATAATTTTCGAAGAAATCGTTCATAACAGATGCTCTAAAGGCGGATATTTTATATATTCGCATTTATAGGATGATTATTTTTACAGAAATGTTAGAGGTGTACACGTATACCAAAGATAAAGCTTCTCATATGTTTCGTTTCACAAATTTTTGTTCGAAAATTCTTTATCCTGTTGACGTTTTAAATGATTTTAATACTATATGAAAATTTCTGAAATTTTTTTTATAGTAAATAACATCCTGCACTGTAGGAATGAATCAGGAATAATGAATCCTCTCACGAATTCGATTTACTCCCATTGCCAAAGTCAATCGAAGTCGATGTCGGCGTCATGTACACTTTTAAAGAAAAGAGAGAATTTAATATTTTGATTTGACGAGAATGCAAATATTCTCGTCAAATCAAATCAATTTGACAATTGGTCGCAAGTAATAGTGATTAATGATAATTGTGATAATCGTGTTAATAACAAGAATGTTAATAATAATAATGCCATTTATATAAAAATGAAATGGATTTATATAAATAAGATTATGTTTATCTTGGTCACGGTAATGATGATAATTTGAACTGAATACTACAAATGGGGTTTCCCTGGATATTCGCTTTATTGCTATCAATAAAGTATATCATGATTCACTTTAATAATTTTAAAAGAAAGTAAAATTGTAAAGTAGTTGAATTTTATGTTGCTTTTGTTGTTGTAATTGTTATTGATATCAGAAACACCATAGGCAGATTGTTCATTCCAGAAAAAGTTATTAATCATAATGAAGTTATCTTAATGAAGTTGAAGCTGTCTCAATGCTGGTGATATTGAATTTCATATGCGATATTTGTGATATTTATAAGATATTCCTTTTCATTATTATATGGCCGAGAGTAATGGATTGAAAGTCAACAACAATAACGCACACGATGGAATCTGTAATAACAAGAATAATAACAACAACAACAACAATTTGCAGTCAACAATCCAAACAAACATGACCGCAGAAGGACAAGAGACGTATCAGACGGCAAACACTTGTTGTTCTTCACACTATTGGACTTAGTAATGCGTTACACAAGCATACCAAACCGTCTCGAAAGAGGAGGCAGAGAGAGATAGAGAGAAAGTGGGAAAGATAGACACAGATACGGAGTTGGGGGATATTTAAATTTGTTTTTCTTGCTTTCAAATTAAATTCTTGTTTTTTATTTTTTAATTAAAAAATTAGAATTTCAAACATTGCAATACAATCAAACAGACACTTGGTATATAAACAACAACAACAACATTGCCTACTGCTATTGTCTTTTGATTATTTTTGTGCTGTTTGTTATTTTTTTCTAGAACCTAAGTTAATTTTGTCTTCACCATCTTTCACTTTTTATGTTTGTTTCTTGTCTTTCATGGCGTTAGTCTTTTTGCTTCTGTGCTTGTAATACGTTGTTGTTGTTGTTGTTGTTGTTGTTTTAACCGCTGCCATTGTCGTTTTCTTCAAGAAATGCCAAGAAATTCATAGAATGAACGCAAACTGAATTCTTAATTGCGATCGAGCAAGTAATTATTCAGTTAGTGATGTATATTATTTGGTTGGTTATTTTTTTGACTTCAAGATCAATCTTTTCTGTTGTTTATTTTGTTAAGCAATATCTTGATTATTTGCAGGTATTGCTACTAATTCATCGTATTAATAACTTTTACCTTTTACGGAATAACGGAAATATTGTCAAGAAGTCTCTGTAGTTTATGAAAACAACTCTTTTGATAACTATTTTTTTCAGCGACATTGATCGAAAATATTGGTATTATCTTTCGTCGCTTGAACAGTTATTCTGTGGTGTTTTCATACAAATAACTTTTATTGCCTAGCCGTGTTGTTTTTGTAAATAGCATCGTAACGTTTTTGACGATTTTGAAATTGCTTCTAGAGTGTTGGAATGTTTTCTTCATAAATAGTGAATATTTTTTTCAATCTTTTTAAAAAAGCTTAACTTTATGAAAGATAATCTAAAAAGAATCGAAGAAAAATTAATTAATAATTAATATCTTTTCGTGGAGTCTTAGAATAACGGTTAGTTTTTGTTGAATAAAGCGATTATTTTGTTTAATCTAGTGAGATGATTTAGGAATTCTCTTGGGAGGTAGGTTTTAATAACCGTTATGAATACCAAAAACATACTCAAGCAAAATATTTTAAATATTAAAAATTAAATCACGCTTTATTTTTTGATTTTATAAGCAATAAGTTAAAATGGTAGCTGGCGAGATAGATAGAAGAGGCTAAACAGAGATGAATAGATGACTTTGGAGGATGAGAGGAAAAGGAATTACGTGAATGAATGAATGAGATTAGTTTGAGAAAAAATAAAAACTTTGCAAGAAAATTAAATTAAAAATTAAAAAATATTAAAAAGATGGAAGCTTAAATCAAAAGAATTCAGTACACTTGGAAAAATTCAATAAAAATGAGAATTAAAAAATTAAAAAAAATATTAAAAAAATTAAGGAATTGAAATTGAAATTCAATTTGAAATTGAAAATCTATATAATTAAAAAATTTTTTGTAACTTTAAAAAATTAAACTGTACGCAGTGTTTATCGAAAGGTATGAAAGAGAATGTGTAGATTATCCAGATTTCTCAAAAATTCTCTGTTTTCTCGCTTAGAAATTCGTTCATAAACTAGTCTTTTTCGAAACACCATAACGGACAACGCCACCTCGTCATTGCATCCACCGTCATCGTCATCATTTCGATTGCGTCATTATGAACTAGTGAGTCTTTCGGTTATCTTAAGGCCTATCCCAAGAAATTCCTATTTTATAAAATCACCAACAACAAAAAAATTTTAACAAAAAATAGGAAATTCACTTCAAAAAAAAAAAATAAACGAATTTAGAGCTACAATAATTCGTGGGTTCTCAACAAATAGAAAAAACAAGAAACCAAGAAAGAATAAAGCGAAAGAAATCCAAGAAGAGATTTCGTGTTCTCATGCTGTTGTTGTTATTGCAATAATTCCTTCTACCTGCATTTGACACGACGAGTAACTGAAACTCCAACGTTTTTGTTCTTCAGGATCTTCTCGTTTCAGTTTCCTTCAAACAAATCGAATGTTTCGAAGGATTTTGAAAAATAACAAAAACAAAACCAAGAGCAGCAACTCTTCTTATGACTCTACCTGTAGAACACAATCTGTTGCCCAAGACGAAAAGTGCTAGGAAGGGTCTCGGCAGCAGCATATGTTTGGCCAACTTGGTATCGTAGCACCGTCAGCCCGTCCTATCTTTTCGTCAGTGTCTTTAAGTTAACAAACACTCCTCAGTTGATTGGGCTCTTCTTCTTCTTCTCCCTTTTTGTTATATTTTCATTTCATTTGTTCTTCTACCTTCATGATGTTCCTCCTCCTGTTGCGTCTTCCGATGGTGCCGATGTTGCTTTTAATTCATTCCTAGTGATCTCTGCATCAGCCTTTTGTTCCTGCTTCTGTTTTGGTTGTAGCTATTGCAGTAGTAGTGGTAGTTGTTGTTGTAGTAGTAAGAGTAGTAGTAGTAGTCGAAGTAGTAGTACTAGTAGTAGTAGGAGTAGTAATAGTAGTAGTGGTATTTTTTAACTCTAGAGTTGGCAACACAACAACAACAATTGCACACACAGAAACACTTGCACGCGGTTACAAGGAGTAAAACGTTTTATTTGAGCTTTTTTAAATACACTGAGAAAAAAGATAATAGACTTTCTGTTTAAATTTCAATTCTGATTAAATTTTAATCAGAGTTACGGCTTCCTAAATAATTGTGATTTTTTTTTGATTCTTCATTAAAATGCAAAATTAAAATATTATTTTGTGGCCCGATTTAAGTTTAGAACAAAATCGAAAAATCTCCACAAATTTTGTTGCCAAATTTTCAGACAATTATATTTTTTGTTTAACTGAAAACTTTTATTTGATTTTAATTTACCGTGTGAAATTAGAATTATAAGAATATAATTTACATTATTCTTCATTGAATGTAATTGAACTTTCAAAACGTATGCGCATTTGTGAGAAACAACGATTTATATTACTTTGTACGCTATTGTTCTGGAACATAATTGGCAATTCCTGTAAACTTTCTCTCAGTGTATGCTCGTATGGGTTGGAAAGTACATATAGATCGAGTTGCTCGAAGAGCGATGATGGCTGACGGTGTTTTTATTTATTTGAGCGGTTGTTGTTACACTGCTGTGTAGTTGCTGTTGTTGTTGTTTTTGGTGTCGGCTCGTTCTATAAAAGTGCTCACATCTTTTTGTAATTGTTTGCCTTTTTTCGTAAAATCAAACCCTCACTCTGTAAATCTGTTAAGACGCTTACCATCAGTTAAATTATGTGTACCTGTAACGACTATTACAAAAACAAAAACAAAAACAACAACGACACAATAGTATAAACAATAGTTAGCACATCCAGTACCAGTGCCGTCGTTTTAAATGGAATGCGGTGAACAAACTTTACACAAAACGTACAAACAACAACAACAACCTCGACAATAACCAAAAAGGAACACAAATGAAAACCGAACGCGAGCACCCCCAGAAAAGGTGAGGAAGAAACCAGAAACACATGCATATAAATCTTTGAGCGGATGAATGATTGACTGACGCGGCGCGGCGCAACTTACTGAGAATCATCGGACTGAAGTGGTTGCGAGAGAGGGGATGGGCAATTGGTCAGAGAGTTTGGTACGAATCGGTACGTATTCATTCGTACGTGATCAAGCCAAAGTTGGACTGCGTTAACAAATATTGGAATCCTGTCGCGTCAGTCTTAACGCGACTTTGCAACCAGAATCAAGTAAGCGGTGCGTAAAACCGAAGCATCGATAAACCACGCTCAGCAGTTAGAGTGAATAGAAACGATTACCAAACGAGTTTGAAGAATTGTCTCTCTCTTTCCTCTCGTTTAAAGCAAGAGATCCTTTTTTCTGTCGTCGTTTTAACGACTTTTGGCGGATTTTTAAAAATGTCTGAGTGTTAAAATCAACAACAACAAACAAGAGCATTTTGACAAATTTTCTTCTAACAAGTCAAAACTAATCTATTAATTGGACGTTACCAGGAATTGATCTAGCGATGGTCAGTGCGTGAGAGAAAAAGAAGAAGTTGTGGAAGAGGTGGAAGAGAGCGAAGAGGCTTCTTTGTTTAACTAGCTCGAGATGGCGACACTTGTTGATTTGTCGCTTTTGAGCGACAGGAATATTTTCAATAAAATCGATTTCTAATCGGTTTTTCTTTTAAACCATGAAACAACAAATCCCGAGTAAAGTTTTTCCTAAATAATTATTTATTTCATCTTGTTGTTGTTGTTCCGATCGAGTGAGTTGCATGTTTGAATGCAATTTGAACAACAAACACGCCAGTGCATAAACAACAATGAAAACAATAATAATTTAAAGAAATTCAACGATTTACCATATGAAAACAAAAAACAAATAAAAACAACAACAATAACAACAATTAAGAAATAGCTGCTAATTATATTTGAGAAGAAAGTGAAATTGTTTGAATTTTCTTTAAAAAGCTTTTATGACTTTCAAAGAAACGAATAAATGGACGGGCGACTGATTGCGGTAGCCGTTGAAGTCGCCAGAGTGACTAAATAACAGACTGCTACGATGTATGATTAGCGATTTAAATGGAGAAATGAATGAATGTGAGCAAAAATGAATGAATGAAGAACTCCGTTTAAAATCAAAAACAATTTATTAAAACAACAAAAGTTATTACTAATGCAATCTTATAAAATGCGGCGTTCGACTTGCGGCTTAAAGCAGTTGTCGATATTAGTTTGTGTTGCGCGTGCGCTGCGCAACTGTATTTTATAAAGACGGGTTTTAGAAGCGTTAACTCGTAACGTTCGTTGAAAAAAAAAACAACAACAAATACAAAAACAAAACCAAAAACGTCTTACAAATTCAAGTATAATTATTTTATAATTAAATCAATAATTGTTACTGTTTACTATTGCGAATACGAGAAATTATTGTGTCAATGTAATGGAATGTAATAGAATGTAATGGAATGTAATGGATTGTATTGCAATATAATGGAATGAAATACTGTGTAATGAATAGTATTGTAATGTAATGAAGTGGAACGCAATGTAATGGAAAGTAAAGCTATGTGATGGGACGTAATTCAATATAATGGAATGCAAAGCATGTAATGGAATTTAATGCAATTCAATTGAATGCAATGAAATGTAATGGAATGTAATAGCATATATAATGAAACACCAAATAACAACAATAGCCACAATAAGGATAACGAAAAGTAACATACACAGTTTTGTACAATAACTCAATTTTCTATGAAATAATTTCGAAAATTAATTTGCGAATTTTTTGAGTTTTGGTGATTATTTCATTGTTGCAGCAGAGTTTTTGGAATTATAACAATTTCTGAAATTCCATGGAATCTTAGAATTGTGTAATTCTATTATTTCTGGTTTTGAATTTTTTCCTGAATATTGATAGACTTTAATCCTGAATAAAAAAGGGAAATTTACAAAATGCGTATACTAAAACATTGGTAAGTTATAACCATAATTAATTAGTAAAGCAATTTTTCTTTTAATAGAAAAAATATATTTGGTCTTCTGGATCAGTCAAATTTTAAAATGATTTTGAAAAACTCGTTACGCCAATTCGTTTCCTCAAAAAATTGTTTAGTAAAAATTCTAGAGTTGGTTAAACATTTTATTGTTATTTATTTTAATGGTATTTATTATTTGTATTAAGTTGACAAGATGGTAACTGTCATCATCATCATCCCCACGATCATCACCATTTTCTATCAAAAAGTGATTCTTATTCTTCTTCTTAAAACTGGAACTTTTATTATATTCGTCCCTCACTCCGTTGACTATAATTTAAATAATGACTTAGAGAATCCTATCTTTCACCAATATATTTTGTTCCCTACCTTTGCTGTTCATCTATTTAATTTCTTTCACTCTTATAAAAGATTTTATAATAATCTCTAATTGTTATTCCATTATTTAAGGAAAGCTTTAATTAGTATTAATGTTAATTAGTTGTCAACCAACATTTTTTGTGGCTCGTCTCAATTTTTCAAAAACTCTCAGTACCATTTTTTCATTCATTTACTTATTCATTCATTCATACATTCATTGATTTATTTATTTATTTATTCATTTACCATTTTTGACATTAAAGCTTTCGATCGGTTGTTTTGGATTTCTTTAATATTCCACTTCGTTTGTGAAAATTCGCAAATGGAGATTCCAATCAAGTTTGTCTTATTTAGTTTCAAACGTACCAAACAAATGAGATAATTAGTTTTAGCTTTCTCATTCTTTCAATTACGAATGTTTTCATTCAAGCCTTCCAATTTTTTTCCATTTTAGTAAAACATTTTCCTTTCAAAGCGCTTCGGTAAAGAAAACAAAATTATTGTACGAATTCGTGGTCGGTTTGTCGTTGTTGGTTGTGCGATGAATCATCTGATATGAATTTTGTTAAAGGAGCGCCTATCCGTCTTTCGAAAAAAATCACCTCACTCCGTAATTGCTAGGAAGTAACTCCTTCGCAGGAATGAGTTTTACCGACACACTCAAGAGGCTAATCATTGCATATTTATGCGTGTGGGTGTGGGGCGTGAGGCTGTGTGTTTTGTGTGTACGTACCAATAAAGTCATTCACTATTTCGGAGTCGCAAAAAATGTGTAGAGAAAGAAAATTGTATACAAAAATACGAAAGAAAGAAAAAAAGAGTTCAATTCAGAATCGTTTCGGTTCGTTTAATCAGACTCAGACTTTTTTAAAATAGTTTTTTTCGCTTTTGTGAGTTCTACTTTTTTCTAAAATTGTGTACCCAATACCACTAAACACACAAAAGTTTTTAAATTCATTGATGAAAAATCATTAATGAATCATTGACAGAAATTTCCGACAAAAGTTTAGATAATTTATTACGATTTATCTTTGCTGGAAGTCTTTTTTTTAGTTAAGCAAATCATTAAACATATTTTAATTTGAAATTCGATTCTTTTTTTATTTAAAAACAAATTTCTTCAGAAATGTTTTGATAGGCGCCATCCGATGAACAACTGATTCGTTTTGAACAAACGTGAGTGAAATTTTAATTTGTTGATTTTTTATTTAGAGTTCGAGGCTGGAAGTTTATTATCAGGTTCTAAAATAAGACGCGTTAGGAGAGTTTGCGGTTACCATCAAATTGACCACAAAGAGAATCTGTCTGTAATCGATATCTGTTTTTTATCTTCATCACTAGAAATTGCCTGTCATTGCTTTTACGTGATTTCGTTGCATTATCGTTGTGGAATTTCATGCATGATTCATGCAATACTCCTTTATGACTATACAATATACAATCAACATATTGTTATTGTCGTTGTTGCTTTCTTTCTCTTCTATGGTCATTAGACGTACTCTCTGTTCAGTTTTTCAGCATCAGATACATCAAGCATTCAAGAAGATAGATAAATACAATAAATTTTCAAAGGTACAAAGGGCCAAATATGTTTTCATCTTCTTTACTTTTTGTAAAACTTTTTGTAAAACATCTTCTTTACTTTTTGTAAAAAAAAAACTCCTTGTTTTCTTGGTTCTAATCAAGGTTTCTTGTTTTTTTTAAATATCTTTATTTCATGTTATGGTTTGTTATTTTTGTACGGCTGATTTGTTTGATTTATGCTTTTTGCCGGGTCGGTAGGGAGTAGGAGGGCGTGGTGATACATCCGTCATGCTTTCTTCTTGATTTTTACGAAAACAACGTTACGATCGAGATTCCAGAATTGAGAAAGGGCGAATGAGTTGTATTAAGTGAAGCAAATTTTTCATATAGAAAAAAATGTATGGCGTTGTCAAAGTGAGGGGATGGCATAGAGAATATTCAGAATCACGTGGAGACTATTTTTTCTCAAAATGGTTTCATTGAAATTTACTAAAAATTTATCGAACCTTAAATATTCGCCCATACAAGACGATAACGAAAGTAATTTAGAAGGCAATGATTTCGAAAGCGCTACACAAAATGTCCTAAAGACCAGAAACGCATAAAAATGTTTGGATGAATGGCAATAATTTCGATTCATTTCGTAACTGATCGAAAACCTTTGACAATTATTCAGTAATGTGAAGGGTAATGCATGAAACTATCCAGATATCATAAAGTAGCCTTCAAAATGTTGAAAATCATTTTTTTAGAAGGAATGAAATTTATGCATATTAGTTTAATTTTCAAAAAAAATCTAGACCCTTTTTTTAAAATTCTCATTGGCATTAAATCGAAAACAATTGTTAACTCAGTTCAAAGTGTTAAGACGTTGCAATGGGTTTTATCTAGGTGTAATCAAATTTTCTAATATTTTTCTTCCAAAACTATTTTAAAAAAATCTTAATAAATACTTTTTAAAGTTTTTATTTTGATATTCATGTTTTTACGACTCTCATACCCGAAAATTTCAATCAGCCGTATCTAAAAAGCGTTAATATCGTTCAGATATTTATATAATCTTCAAGTTCAATGCCCTTTCAGATATTTTTGTTCAATATTTTCAAGAAGAAGTGAAAATATTTTTATAGAACCTTTTGACAAAATTGTAAAGAAAGCATTTTCGCCGAAAATCAAGGAATCGTGGAGAGAAACTTGTTCATGCAGAAATTTTCATAAGCCATGCTTTTCAAGTTCTTCGTTCAAATTTAATGCTATTTAAATTTTTAAAACCTCAAACTTTTTCTTTAATATTACAACCAAGACCATCTTCTGGCTCCGATGACTCGTAAGTAAACGGCTGTGTGAAGGAATAAATTCTCAGGTAGAAAAAGAATGCGATCGGCGTTGTTGTTGGCATCGTTGAGGTCACTCCCCTACCACACGATCGGACACGGACGCTTTGACCGAAACCCTTTAACAGCATTAAGAAGTCAAAGGTGCAACAAGTAGACCATTAGTATTTGTAAATGTTCTACTTGTTATTTATAAAAGAAAATTGAAAAAATGCATAAAGAGACTTTGTATTGTGCATTACCTTGCAGGGAAGGGGACACCTCCCTTACATGCTTTTGCCTTTAATGCTTTCTTATATAATTTTTTATTATATTGTGTGTATATTTCAATGTTTCATTTGATCAATAATATGGAAGCAGATGTATGCATGCATGTATTTATTCATTTAATTTTATTGCGTGAAATAAAGTGTTTCGTGCTTGTAGAGTAAAAATGCTCCATTAAAAAGGCTGCTCCCACGAAGAAAAAATTTAAATAAACACAAAAACAACAACAGAAACAATAAATCTGAACCGAGGTGAACTGA
Source organism: Physocephala rufipes (assembly GCA_963966595.1). Lineage (NCBI taxonomy): Eukaryota > Metazoa > Arthropoda > Insecta > Diptera > Conopidae > Physocephala > Physocephala rufipes. Next base: position 39,561,254 of record OZ016504.1, read on the forward strand.
ATTGAATTGAACTGAACTGAGACATCGTAGCAGAGCGCGTCTGGTGAACCGACTAGAAGTCACAATAGAATATTGCAATAACAAGTGCTTTGTAAAAACAACAAGTATAAAGTCGTATCGCAACGTATCGTTATCACCGTCATCGTCACCATCATTACCATCATTATAATTTAAAGGGAGGAACTTCCACCGGAAGTTGCAATTGGTTGAACTTTAGACGACAACGGAAGAATAGAATTTTATTACATCAAAAGCTAAATTGATTGCGGTTATTTGAAATAAAAGAATTACAAAAAAAGTTTTATTAACTTTCGTTTTTTTTTGTGTGACGATAAAGAGAAAGTCCATTCAGAAATTTCAACAATCAGAATTAAATTATGTCGTGGTCAGTTGAACGACCAGACTGACCGACTTTTTGTTTAAAACTCCTTTTGTTTAAAAACCTTGAAAAAGTTTCTGATGAAGCAGGCGCTTCTGGAAGAATAATTCTTTAGGGAAATGTTTGAGGAAAGGATTTATTGGAATTGGTTCTAGAGAGTAGGATGAAGAGTTTAAAGAAGGTTCTAGAAGAACTTGTACTGATTAATTAATTTTGTAAAACCATTTGAATAGTCTTACTGAGTTTTCTAAAAGATTAATAGAAGAGAATTATAGAACAGAATTTAAAACAACGCAACATGTTTGAAATGAAATGTCAGTAACGGCTTAAGGCATGGTTTTTTAAAAAATTTGTTTAGTTTGTTTTACACAACTGTTTGCCGCAACTGTTTGATCAAACTATTGAGTGAAATTTCTCTCCGGAATTCGTTTGCGAGAATTTTGTACTGAAGCTTTTTACTAGAGATAATACTTATTCTACTCTATTACACTCCTAAGGAAACGACCAAAAGAATTTTTTAAGTTAGAACATTCGTTTTTTATAATTAATGAGTACTTACTTCTTCCGCTTAACAGCCCACTCCTTGTCAGTTTTCCCACTCTCGTAGTAGATATTATTTTTTCTTGATAATCATACGTTAAATTCATTCAAAACAAAAACATTTTTCGTTTCTCTCACTCACTCTTCCAGTTGATTGGAGCAGTCTAGCGATGAAGTGGATGAGGATACTTTCGCAGAATGCTCGTAACACCGCTTTAGTTCTGTTTGAAACAAGTTCTCTTCAAGTTAGATGTTCTTCTCACGTCTTGTCTTGGATAACCCTCGACGAATTTAGTACGATGTTTGCTACGATCGTAGCTTACAATACGTTTGTTTTTGCCATGTGTTATGACCGATGTGCTCCGAATGTGCTACGAATCCCGATCGGAACGTTAAACGCTCCTCAAAATTGCGCGGTATAAACTCTTTCGCTCTTTCTCTCTCCCTCTCGATCACGGTGTATGTCTCCGTTCTTTTTTATCGGCATCTATGGACTGTATAGTAAGGCCTTTATTTAAAAGATTGAATACCTTTTGTTTATGTAAATGATCTTTTTAAAACGTTTTAATTACGTTGCTTTCAATTCTGTTCGGATCGATCTTTAAACTGATTTTAAACGAACTTCCCGGTAAGCTAGAGGTTTGAAATTTAGACCATGGCTCTGAACTCGATCAAAATGCATTATTTAGCATAAATTAGCAAGCCACGCCCACCCTAAAATAGGTGGAATTTTTTGTTTTGTCAAGATGTCATTGTAAATTTTGAACTAACTTGATTGATTTTAAACTAACTTCCCGATAAGAAAGAGACTCGACGCTTATGACAATGACAATGCAATAGTAGGCGTAACTCAACAATTCGGCCCTACCTTAAGACAGGTTTACTATTTGGTTTCGCTTTCGAAAAAAACATAACAATATTCTTCGTTTTTGGCACAATTTTTGAAGTAGCTTCTTGAATACTCGGGTACTTAAATACTGGATGACAATGCGATAATAAACATTAACTAACCAGTCACGCCTACTTTGATGTATTTTATTAGCCACAAATTATTAAATTTTCACAAATTTTTAGCTAGCTTTCCAATGAGTCTGAAACTCGAGATTTTAACCATAGCTCAGTCTTGGATGGCAATGCTATAAAAACTAGCAACTAACTAGCCACACCCACTTTGAGAACAGAAATTTGGTGACTTTCAAAATGTTCGTTACATATTTTAAAATTGATTTGAAACAAGTATCCGGTGAGATTTATATAAATTTGTTTTAAGGAGACATTTTCAAATAATAAAATGTATTTTAATCAAAAATTTGTCGAGAAATTTTAAAGAAAAAAGTGCGTAGTAGAATATTTAAATATTTAATTAATTGTCGTTTCAGAAGGAAAAGCCTTTTAACAACAATTTATACAAAATATCATCAATTTATATCAGTTTAAGGTTTTATATAATTTATTTTTATTTGATTAGCTTATTTTTTAAAGTTGTTTTTCAATATTTTTAAAGTTATTTGATCTTGAAACAATTTTGGAGATTACGTTCGTTCGTCTTTTAATTGCAGTAATTTTCCTGTTCTTTGACTTGGGGGTGCCCTATTGAATTCAACAATAGTACCGTCTCGGTGTTGTTGTTGTTGTGGGTTTTATTATTTCTGTTTCAATATTAATCACCTCAAAGGAGGAACCGATTTTCGTTATAAATATTTCTTTGTAAATATTTGTTTTTTGGGAATTTTCAATTTCCTTTAAAGGAAAAAATATTTACTCAATGAAGATGTTAAAATTAAAAAAAAATTGTTTCCCACTTTTGGACTTTTTTACGGAAACCAGAAAAATGTTACAACCGAGGCAACCAATCAACTTATCGTTAGGATCATATTGGTTTTTCTTCTTCTTCCTCCTCCTCTTCTTCTTCGCTTTTAAATAAATACAATAAAACGAAAATTAGTTTGTCCGTCACGAACTGAACAAATAACGAATAAAGGCCTGAAGAATAAGGTTGGGAAGAGAAAGAGGGCGACCTAAAGCCCTTTTTCGAAGAACTGTAAGAGGAATTTGGTCGGTTCGGTTCGTTGTTTTAGGTCAACCTTTTTGAGGAATATCGTACTAGAAGAATAATCCAAAAGTTGTTTGTCGAAATTAATTTTTATTAAAATTGTTAGATTTTTATTTAATATTTTAAGAAAATTTATTAAGAAAAAATTTGCAAAATGTTTTGTTTTCATTGTTTTTTTTCAGGCCACGCCGTCGTTCCGGCTCCAGCATCGTGGTAATCGATGGTGACGACCTGAAACCGTGTTTACCCGATGATTTTATTAGCGGTCAACAATATCGTAAACATTCTGACGGTATTCAAGAGATCGATCAAGAAATGTTGACAATGCTCTCTGTTAATCAAGATAACGGTAATCGTTTGATGGCAATATTTTTGTGAATCATAGATGAATATTTGTTTCTGTTATTGAAGTGAAAAAAATGTTCTAATTGTTGGTGTTGTATTTTTTAGGACCACATCGTGAGATGGCTGTCGATTGTCCGGATAATTTTATTGCACGTAATAAAACGCCTCCACGTTATCCGCCACCACGCCCACCTCAGGTAAATAGCTTTATTAAGCGCATTGCATGCTTTCGCAAAGAATAATTTCCAATCAACCATTCCAATAATATCCCTTCCTTATCCTTGCACAAGGACACCATGGTGAGCACCAGCACAAATATTAATCCAAACACACGCTTAAGCACCACCAACACCACCAACAACACCACCAACACAATTAGCCCCGCCATACAAATCAAAACGATTAATAATGCTAATAAACCAACCCACACACGCACAAACACCATCGAAACCAATACCAATGCGTTGTCTACTAATCAAAATGTATTGCAAATAAAAATTTGTTCTAATGAAAACGGTTGCGGTAAACAACTAACGGTTGCTTATTATAATCACGATCATGAAATTCCACAACAAAACTATCATCATCATCATCGCCATCTTCATCATCCCCCGCTCAATTGTTTCAAACGTAATAATTATTCCTCTTCCGCACCAATACAATCATCGCTATCACCACCGCGTTCATCAACAATGTCATCACAAACATTATCCTCTCGCATCCTACCATCATCAACAATATCGTCATCATCATCATCATTACCATCACCGCCAATACCGCCATTGTCGCCTTCGCCGCAAAAAACGCTCTCGAAATTTGCAACAATTTTATTATCAACAACAACAACAATATCGAATGGACAACAACAAAATCAAACGTTGAAACAAAATGATATTAATGAACAATTACAACAACAAAATTTATACAATCAACAACAACAAATTAAATTGGAACAAATCGAAAATTATGAAAATTGTATGCAATCGGAAATGCAACAATACCAACAACAACATGATCGGTGCTCTTCATTCAACGTGGAACAGCAGCAACAACAACAAATGCACAGCAGTAGCAATAACAGCAGCAAGAATGTCGGCACCAACAATGTCATCAACAGCATTAACAAAGCGAGCAATGTGTCGTCACCGGCGTCAACGAAAACGACAGCTTCACTGAAGTCTATAAAAAAGTGTAAAAATTCTTCCCTTTCTCAATCCACAACTGCCCTCTCCCCCGCTTCTGGTGCTGTCGTTACCAATGCTGTCGCGACTGCTGCTGCTGCGGCTGGAGCTGGCAATATCGATGAATTCGAATTGATAGTCGATGGATTGTATCGTAAGGATTCCTCGAGCCATTCATCGGTTTCGTATGACGATGTTTTGAGTAAAAAATCATGCGAATCTTTCGATTCAATTACTTATCGCAACAACAACAACAACCACAATAACAACAATCACAATAACACCAATGATAATAAGAAGAAGCAAAGCAACAATCAAAATCAGAATTTGAAAAAGAATTTTGCGATAACCGCAATCGGGCAACATCAGGCTCACCTCAATCATCATCACGGGTCGCATCCCGTAACCGCATGTGCGCAATCATCACCAACGGATTGTGGTGGCATAGGCGGTGATGGTTCCGCATTAAACGCTACACGATGCAGTTCAGGCTCGGATGAGGTCGGTAGTAGCGGGGTTGCACCGCCCGAATATGAATTGCGCGATTTGTCAAGAATCGGTACAGCCGCGGCGGCGTCACCGCCACTTGCGCCATTGGTCAAACACCGTGAACTTCCGGTGGACGTGCCAGATAGTTTTATTGAAATAGTCAAGACGACACCACGTTATCCGCCACCACCCCACTTGTCATCTCTGTCCTCGCAATTATCGGTCTCATCATTGTCCAATTCGACGATGAATACCACGGTGACGCACATGAATTCATCAACAAATTCGTGCTCATCATCATCGGCGGCAGCACAATTGGTCGCGTCATCTTCTCTCGGTGAGAAGGGTGGCAATAGTAAAGCGATTTCTGATGCGACAACGACAGTCGTATCACTTGATGAATTATTCGCACCGCAGAGGTCTTTATCCGTTTTATCATCTCATGATAATTTGATCGGTAATCATGATTTTTTGTTGTCATCTTCCTCGTTGAAATCATCAGCAGCATCAATTGCGTCGGCAATATCGCCGTCACAACAGCCGCAACTACAGGTGGCTTCGTATGTTGTCAGTCATGGAAGCAATGCAACAAACTGCAAACGTAATGACGAGGTATAAAATTCAATCAACTCCTTCTTCTTCTTATTCTTCTTCATATTACAACATTTTTTTTGGATCAGTTGGTTTGTTTTTGCCTCCCTTCTGTAATCCTTCTATTCTTTTTGAATATTTTTTAAAATATTTTATAAACGTTTTCAATTGATTTAGTTCTACCTTTAGTAGTTTTGCCTCTTTTTTTCTTTTCTTTCTTTTTCATATTTTATTCCTTTTCCTTAATTTTTTTGGTCCTTAGGAATTAAAAAAAATATTCTAAAAATGTTCTGATATTTCTTGTTCTGGGTTTTAACTATTCTTGATTATGCGATAATTGGTATTAATTTAACTCTTTTATTAATTTCACTTTGTTTTTTTCCAATTTTATTCTTTTCTGATTTGGTTGATTTACAATTATTTGTATAGTCGTTGTTTTTATATTGGTTTAAAAGTAAATTTAGCCTTTAGATTTTATGAAGAGCGTTCAAGGTATTGTCGGTATGTTTGTGAATAGAATTTACGTAATTAAAATTGTTTTCATTTTTCAAAAAAAAAAAATTAAAATATATACGCCTTTATGATTTCAATACATTGGCGTCGATATTTACTGCATGGGTTTTAATTTCTTAATTATCTGAAAAATAAATAACTTCGAAGTAAATATCCCTTGCTTTTTTGGAAAATCCAGAAAATCAAGGGGAAATCACTAGAGTCTTTCATGACATGCGGGTGGCCCAAAATTCACTCAATCAATACTTTTCTTATGCCGTTGCGTGGGCTCTGAATCACAATGAAGAACCTACAATAGCAGTTCGATCGCAGAGTTCTAGAAACTCCCCGAAATAGTTGACTCTTCATTAACGTTGACAGCGGAGAAAAACTGATGATGACAATTATATAATTTTACATTTTCGGAGAATGAAGGAATTAGACGATACAATTTACATTATCGGTGAATCGCTACAATATCGAGAATACATTGGACGCCCATACGTTTTTCACTTTATCCTTTCGATTTGATGATTTGATGATCACAGTGTTTGTTACCTCGATATTCTCGTTCTGATTTTCGCTAGTGATTGTCCTTTCGTTTCGTTTTGACTTTTGTTGAGATAATTTGTTTTGATTAATTCTGATAATTTTAATTCTGGTTAACTTTTCATTACGATCTTTTTATTTGATCATAAAAAAATGTCACCCCAATCATGATTTGTTTTTGAAGTTCTCGCCGATTTTTTAATTTTATGGAATATCTTGTAATATTTTTCTTGTAATCTTTTTCTTGTAATATTTTTCTTGTAATATTGTATCTTGTAATATTTTTCTATGGTTTTTTTATCATTTGTTTCATAAAAAAACTGTATTAATTTTGTGCCAAACAAAATTAAAAACCCGCGACCCCGAAGAAGAAAGTTGAAGAAATAAAATCAAAAAATTGTAAATAAACATTTAAAAAAAGAAAATAAAATAAAGAAGAAATTAAAAGAGAAAATAAAACCGAAAATAAAACTGAAAAGTAAAACTGAAACCGTAAAACCTTAAGAGAATGAAGATAAATAATGAAAAGGAGTTAAAAGAATATTAAATATCGATAATTATAATCGTTAGAAAGTCATTAACGAGAATCCGTGGGCGTGGCATGCCCATTCTCATTGCATTTGGACATAATACGTTCTGACTTAACTCTCTAAATCTAAAATTTGGCAAATCGTGTTATGATGTTCATAAAATTGGCAACTCTATCCTTCAATGACACGTGCAACACATTGCATTGCACGCAATTAGTTTCGTTGTAACTCGTTGGTCCCATGATTTTGCGATTTCTTTTGCACTAACTATTTTGTCCTTTTAGTAGTTCTCCCGCCAATCCCTCCTCGCCCCTTCCCCCGTTTATACACCATCAAATGCTTTACGAGCTACACGTGATGCATGATTCACGTTGAACGATTGTTGAATGGTTGGATAAGATCCATCACTGAGACGCTATCGCGTCACATTTCGTTTCCTGGCGACGACTCGACCACAATTGTCGACAATGAATGGCGTTTGATTATAAAGACTAAGAGGGTGATGGAAAGATTGGCGAGAGAGAGTAGTGGCAGGGCAGGGTTTACGTTGCTTAAAAGTAATAATAATGCCATCTGCGACCGACCCATGAGTGAGCACTCGTGATTGGTTCTTATTTATTCGGCGGCGACACACAAACAGTCGATAATAATTCCTCTAAAATAAATTTTGATATTTGGTGACGCTTTCGCTGTCGGCCCTCCCCAACATCTCACACTGGAGTCTCGATCTCTGGCAGCAGTTCATTTGATGTTCGGAACGTGAGAAACGTTTAATAAAACGTGTTGCTTTGTTATTTTTTCTTTCACGTAATTTCAGGGTTGCCATCGCGCTGGGGCAACCGAAGCGTCTATTTTACAATGACAATTAAATAACGATTCTTTTTACTGGAGAAAGTCTTGAATTTTATTATTATTTTTTTATGAATAAAACATAATATTTTTCATTCTTAAAATGGATTAAGGATTGCCATTTTTAATAACGGTAACAGTTGTCTTATATATTAAGTTTTCCTAAATTTCATTTAAGGAAAGGAAAATCCCTTCAATTCTTTAATTTCAATCCGATTGAGCCTTGTACTCGTTACTCGCTACCGTAGCGGGATAGGAATATTGAGAGAGAGAGAGAGACATAGAAACGTTGAGCAACAAAACAAATTTTAATATTTTAACCCTGGCGCATTTTATCCTACAAGGAAAATTAGTTTTAAAAAATTTCAAAATTAAAAATTTATAAAATATTTGGCGGTCAGAAATCAAGTAAAATTCTGGGCGGTAGTCACGATGCGGTCATATAGCGTGAGATGTATTTTTACCACGCAATCGTCGCGAACGAGCTTTAAAAACATGAAATAAAAAATAAGAAATGACAGTCTCAAGGATGGACTGACGGACAGAACGCCACACAATGTTGCGTTTTTCAACACGCAAGCAAAATTCCAAAAATCATAAAGAAGGAGCAAGCAAAAGAAGGGGTAAACATTTCTGGGGATATAAATTCATGCCTGGAAAATCATTCGCGATTAATTAACGAAAATCCATTCAAATGCAAAACTTCCAAAATACAGTCGAAGGATAATCCGGTAGAAACTAAATCACTTTGGCAGTAATTTGTACGTTTTCGTTAGTAAAACTCGCACGTGATGATGAAATGTCATTTGTGATTCGTTCACGTTTTTCTTTTCAAAATCCTTGAACTGCAGGAAGGAAATATTAAAAAGATAATAAATATGTGTAAGCATATGAAACATGACTTTTCTTACTCTTTTTCTGTTTCTCTTTCTCTCCTTCCCTTTCTCTCTCTTTTTTCTATTTTCGACTGCATTAACAAAAAAAGCTAAGACTTCTTGCAACTTGCTTTCAATTTCGTGCATTCCAACGATAGTTTTTGCACGTTACCGCCTTTCTTTATCGTTTTGCGATCGGTGGCGCTAGAGACCTCTACAAGACATATTGAAAACATTTTCAAAACTACTGAGAGACTTCAGCAGAAAACGAGACGCACCAATAACAGCAAAAAATAGCTGCTATGCTTTGCTATTGTTAATCCAAAAACAATGACGGCGATGATGATGACTACAAAGATTGCAAATAAATTCTAAAAAAATACACCAACGACATATACGCAATATGATATTTACAAATACTTTAGACGGTACATGACGAACACTGCCTTTGTTTGATATGTCTTGTGCAGCTCTATAAGTGGCACCTTCATTATCGTCGATACATTCGAACGCGAAGCAAAATTTGACCTAGTTTTTATTGTCCTTGTTTTTGTTGTTTGTATTTATTTGTTTTTAGTCTCGAATTTGATTTTGTTTTCTTTTTGGATTTTCTTTAGCCTAAGTCGGATAGGTTTTAAATTTTTTCGCAACTGAAGTTTTCATTTGGTCGATTGTTGGTATATGGAGAGGAAGGGGGGGACGGTTAAGGTCGTGATAATTATATGAGGTGGAAGTGAGTGGATGGGTGCTCGAGAAGAAGAACGGGGAAGAAAAAGGAAAATCTGAGGATGAAGTAATGGAAATAAATTTCCAACAGGTAATCCAATAGTGTGTGTGAGTATGTGTGTGTGCGTGTGAACGACAAAGAGAGAGATAGACAGAAGGAGGGACAGTGAGTTTTTTCTCTCCCGTCTACAGCATTTTTTCATATATTGAAGGAACTTCCTGAGAATAAAAGTGTAATCGATGGTACAAAATTGTTAAAATTTATATTCAATAAATAAGCTTTTCCTTGAAAATATTTCACTTTCGTGAACATAATGATTAAATTAATTAATCCGCAACATCTCATTAACCATAATTGCGTCCATGACTGTAAAATTTTCATCTAATAATATCGTTTATAGTCATCTGCTTATTATAATATAATCCATTCATTAATAATTATACTAACGATTTCAATAACTTTAAATGGTTTTTGATTCCGAAAACTTTCAAGTTATCCTTTAGTGGAACACCTATGGATAATATCCTTAACTGACTTCAAAGGAAATGTCCTTTAACACATTCCCTTGGTGTATTACTTTAATATATTCGTTAATTTCAGCTCTTATGGTACAACGCTTATACACAACAAAATTTCTATCTTTCTATTATACATTTACAAAATACCTTCCTTACTATAATCTGTTATGGGTCTTTCTTGCACAAAATATATATAATAATTTTTGTATGAAATCCTTTAGTGTAATCCTTTCTCACAAGCCTTACGTGCTCCTTCATCATTCCTCATTTTAAATTTATTTGGTCCAACAGCGATATCATGACATGATTTCAATTAGGACTCAATTTAATCAATTTTCATTACATTCTTTAGTTGAATGGCTCTGTTAAACCGGTACCACCGCCTCGAGATCATTTACGTATTGAGAAAGATGGTCGTCTCATTAATCGTACACCCGGTCCACAATTACCTGATCGGAGATTAAGTAATACTACGCAGCCCCAACTACAACCGCAACCACAACAACCGCAACCACAACAGATCGCACAAATTGTTGAGCCGACTTTGGAGCAATTGGACAGCATTAAGAAATATCAAGTGAGTAGAAGCAAGAGAATACATTAAAAAATTAATATTTTATTTATCTAATGCATTTATAAATTATTGAAGTTATGCAAAGAAAGCATTGAAATAGTTTTGAAGTTTTCGTTAGGAAATGTCTCTCTCACTCGTTCTCGTTTTCCCAGTAAAACAAATGTAATTATGGAATGTCTAAAAGTATGCTATGAATTTCGAATGAATGTTGACATATAAAAGAGTTTTATCGAATCATTCCAGAGGACGTATTTAAAGGTATGCTTCGTCTTTGAAGGAATGAATGAGAAGGAAATGTAATTCTGCTTATTAACCAAATGACGGATTTGCTCTTGACTCCTGATTTGAAGTGCAGACACTTCCTTATCATTTAAATTATTGATAGACGATATGGAACGAAGGTTCATTCAATTTTCCACACTTAAATTAATGCATTAAAATTGAAATAGCATTATCGTAACGGCTTTACTCACTGTTTTTTTTTTTGAAATTCAGTGTTTCATTTTTTGTATGCACTCCAGCTTTTAATCACAGGTTCAGATTGCCTGGGCAGTGGGTCAGTTCAAAAGATTGCGGGACTCATTTTTATAGCTTCACGCCTTTAGCGGACTATTTTGTCGTTTTCTCTTTCTATTTTTATTTCGCCTCTTCCGCTTCGGGCTTCGAAAGTGCAAAAGAAAGTTGAAGGATGAGAATTTTCACAGATTTTGTCGGACCCTTTCGCCTCTCTGGTTAACGACTAGTATTGTCGTTTTTCTTGTGCTTTGTTTTAACCTGATTACCAGCTCTCTTACGCAAGCTAAATTTCCAATTTTTCTTCTTTGTTCATTTTCTGTGGGCTTGTTGAAATGCAGAGTTAAGTGAAAGAATGCATAGTTCGTTTGCAATAAAAAAATGCAACAGAAGATAGATAAAACAAAGAACAGAAGAAAGAGAAGAAATTTTGAGTGAAATGTTTTCTATTCTGTGTTTCATTCAGAGAATTATAATGAACGGAATGACGGAATGCAAATGGAAATTTATCATCTAATCTTCTAATAAAATTTTTTGTTTAAATCACTTAAGGAAATCAGGAAGGCATTGCTTCTTCAATGATTTTTTTCATCTTATATCTTTCGTTTGTAAAAGTTAAAAAATTTCAATCATTTAAAAATTTTGATATAAAATTAAAACAAACTATTGAATATTACTTTCTAAAAATTTATCGATAAATAATGCACTTAGGAGTGTATGTTATTTAATTACAAATATTTGTTTACTTACCGCCACTCACTGCCCCCTCCAAGAGAACGTTGCGCTAGCCTGACATTACTGTCAATTTCCGGTTCCTGTTTATTATAGTATTTTAAACAGTTGAAGAGAAATAAGAAAAACACATTTGATTTGGATTTTGCTTTAGCCAAAAGCGCATAAAAGAATTTTTTGATTTATATGCATAATGCATTACTGCCATTCCGAAATTGGCCTCGGACTCCATTGTTTGTACTCACCTAAATCGAAAAAAAACAATTCAAAGAGACGCTTTAAAGCCAACCGGCGTTGTAAATACAAATCACGTTAATGGTCATTACAAAGGATTTATTCATTACGGGAACAATAAAAAATGCTAGAATAATTACAACACCAACAACAATAACAACAATATAAATAAAAATAAAATATAAAATAATAATGATAACTAATCGCTAACAGAAGCAGTGTAATAAAACAACAACAACACGTTTCTCGGCGCAAGCAATCCTACAGAGAAAACGTAAAACGCGACTCGTTTAATTTTCAACCTCAGAGAGTGACCCCTCCTGCCCCAAAAAACCCTAATTAGCTTTTTGGCCATAACATAAAATAATTTTTAGTTAAAAATATGTGTCGTTAGTGTTCGTACGCGGTAGAGCAGACGAATTGCTAATTGAATATCGTCTATCTCTTTGCCCTTCCTTGCCAGTAACAACGTTTTCCACTTTATTTATCCCTCTCACTCCATCTCCTTCACGCGAAGTTTTTCTCTATCGTTATCTCCTTTCCTCTCTCAATTCTTATGTTTTTATACCCTACATCTTAAGAGAGGAGTCTATGCAATATGATTTGTTCGGTTCTTGTTTGTAACGCATTAGTGAAGAAATATAGAAAATATGGAAAAGTATATGTGTTTTGATTCACAATTAGACCTCATGATACAATTTTTTGCTTTTCTTACAATATGTCTGTTTGCTTGCAGAAATCACGATTTCAGAAGTGCAAAAATTAAATTTCCTATGAGTATTTTCGCTAGTCGGAAACTATTTGTACTATTGGTTGCATCAGCCTACGCCTAGGCTTGCTTCTTATAGCTGGTGGGGATTTATAAGTGTTGACATAATACTTAGTTTCTCACATTGTAAAGTAAATTTCGAACAAGTTACAACTAAACTCCGCCATTTGAGTTCTCCATAAAGGACTCAAAAATACTAAAAAAATGTCGAGGATATCTCGATTTGTAACAAAAATAACTATTACAACCTTACATAATATAATCGCAATGCATAAGCATTCTTGTCCAATTGGGTTGTCTAGTGTTAAGAATCAGACCGCAACTATTTCTTAAACATAATTTGAATTTTTCGCGGAGGTTTGTGCTTAAATTTCTGAGCATTTAATGCTGAGGACGTTTTCCGACTAAAATCATATTCGAGTTAAACTTATCAAAATAGAAAATTTGACATATTCATTTTTCCCCGCAGCCGTTTTGTATTGGATGAGAAGAAAACTTAGATTCAGTTGACCGCTAAATCGAAGTTTACCGCATTGGTACTTATATCTTGCCTTAAAAATTTAAAGTATGGGTGTAGGGTATAAAAAGCTCGACCTTGCTGAAATCGATTTCTCTATCGTTCTTTTGAGACGATTGTAACACAACCGCAAAAGATTAGTATAGGAAATATTTTGCTTTAACAAATTTTTTTGAAAATTTTATTATAATAACATATACAATAAGTGTTTGATAATGCAAATTTTAAATGTTTGTAATGTAGATTATTAATACTTAAAACTACTCTATTTAAATAAAATTCCTATTATTTTGGATATATGTGGTTGTTACAGGGTTATCCCTGATATTGATTAAGTGAATGTGTCAAAATTTTAAATATTTGCATTTGACGTAGAGAGAATTTAATGAGCTCTTTAGATGTTATTAAAAGGATTCATATTCTCAAGTGTTATAATGTACCCCTTGACCATTATCTATCTATTGTGTGTATTTGTGATTGAATGAATAGTGCTGATTGAATGTAAAATTGAATTGAAACAAGCCAATTGGCTGCAGACAATTTTTGTCAATTTATTCTAATATTTTTTCTCAACCTTACTTTGATGTATTTACATTTGATACCGTTCGAATAATTGCATTTACTAACAGGGTGTTTAAGCTTAAGAGGAATTTATTTTTCCTAATTTAGTTTGCGTGTTGTTTCGTGTAATATTTTCACATTTATTGGTGTTTTATTGGCTAATTAAATTTTAGCTATAGTTTTTCAAAGGAGTTATATTACTGTCTGCTGATGTTTTGTTAGTATATCGTATTGGTAGAATACTTCTGTTTAACTTTTAATAAGAAGTTTTTTAAAAATTATTAATTCTTTAAAAAGTACTGTAACTGAAAATATTAAAAATGGAACATGTTTTGAAAGTTTTTGTTGTTTTCGTAGAAAAAAAACGTCGTAGAAAAGAAATCTGGCGATGTCGCTAGATTTCCTAGGAATAAGCCCTTAAAATTTAACTTTTTCGCCTATAACTCGAAAACTATAAAAATAACTGTATAGCTGATCCACCAAAAGAAAGTCAGTAAAAACATCTTTCATTTATGTAAATAAATCTTTTCATTAAGAACGTTTATTTTTCGAGAAAATTTAAATTTCCGTTTCTAGCGCTTTTCTCGGGCTTATTAAATTTTCTCTGTTAAATGAGTAATTAATTCCAGGATATTTGGAAAGAAAGATTTCCTAGTTTTCTGGGAAAATTTTTTCCATTGAAATCCATGCGAGCGCCAAAATCTTTTGTGCGTTTTAAGGATAATCCTTCCACATCAAACACCCATTGTTGTGTACAAATTATGGAAAAATTTGTGCTTGGGCAAACTTAGGCCTTGAAAATAATTGAAATACATTTTAAAATAAACTACATCAGCAAACACCCTGTGCACCGATTGTTTTTTGTATTTGAACTTAAAAACTCTCTAGATTATTTATTTTACTCTCACAAATATATCAAGTGAATAACTTCAAGCCCAACTTGAAGAGTATTAAAATCCTCCTCTCTCTCACTGTTTCTCACGCTTTTTTGCTTACGCCCAGGGTAAAGAGTCACAAATGGTAATAAATCCAAGCTTTTATTAACATATTCCTAGCTTGGGTACTACTCACTCTCTCTCTCTATCTATGTGTTCTCCATTCTTTGTTGGCTAAACAAACTCCTTTTACATGATATTTATTTGCCCTCCTTTTTATCATTTCTATTGGATTGAATTTTTCAATTTCTGTTTCGTTATTATTATTGTTTCCTAACACTTTTGTGGTCTGCGGTTGGGGTAATACGGAAGAAAAACAAGCAACTAAACTCAGTCGCAACTAACCAGTTTTACCAAAAAGTTGTGCGTAGTCCGACTTTCCGGCTAATGCGGTTAAAAAACAATTAGGGAAAGAAAAAATAAAAAAACTAAAACAAGTTCCGAATAAATACTTTACAATTCTGCTTTTATCGAATTACTTTTAATTAAATATTAAATTAAAATAAAAGCGAAAGGGCTGGAGAGAGGAAAAGTTTAACAGAAGATGACGTTGTTAAGGAATTATTGCGGCAGTGGTACAGGTGCGCCTGCAAGGGGGGGCACGGTGGGGAGATAACGAAATAAAACTAATGATGTGAACCAGAGAGAAAACACGATAATCATGCCAGTAAAAGTAACAAAACAGAAATAAAAATAATGATACAACAACGACAAAAACAAAAATCATAATACAACAATGACAAAAGTACGTTATTTAATAAAACAACAAAAAGCTGCAACAACGACAATAATATTTTCTTTTGTCGCATCATTTCCATCGATTTTATTCGACAGCGTCGACGGCGACGATGGCGATGATGTCGTTGGTGGTTTTCGTTTTCCATTTCATTCTATTTTTTTGCTCAAAAATCAGTCCTGTCTTTTGTTGACTTTTTACCCTAGAGGTGGTTGCCAATAACGGATTGGCCCAGACGGTTGGTTGGTCGTTTAGACGTTTGATGGCAAATTTATTTGTTTGTTTTTAAACAGTTAAAAAACGGTTACCTAAAAAAAATTAATATAAAAAGAATAAAAATTATTGCGGGAATACTCACGAAGCAACAAAACAAAATACGTCCACAAAGACTTTGTTAAATGAAAAATCGTTAAAGTGAGTTTTGTTAAGACGAATTTTTAACAGACGAACGAAAAGAAATTCCAGCAGTTGGTCAAATTGATAAAGACTAAACGATAAGACAAAATATTAAAGAATTTTTGATAAAAATATTTCGGTCACCATATAAAAATTACAATCATGAAATAATTAGATAAAAAATTAAAAAAAATAAAAGCTTATAAGATTGATAAGATTGAAAATAAAAAAAAATTCAGAATTGTAAAAAATTTTTATAGTTTGGAAATTAGTTTAATAATTATATTTTAAAAATTAAATCAAGTGAAGATATATATAAATAAAGACATTAATAAATAATTAATTAAACATTTTCAAATAAATAAATCCTTCCAAGGATTTAAAGGATTTTCTTTTAAGTCAATAAACTTTAAACTTTGAAATAATTTTATATAAAACAGAATTTTTGTTGAAGCAAAATTTATTTTGGTACGAATTCTCGACTTTGCTCGTTAGACAAACTAAAAAATTAGTACAAAAATATATTATTAAATGTATTAAAAAATATTAAAATATAAAAAAGAAATAGTAAAAAATTCAAAATCTCAAAGAATTTAATAATCGTAAAACGTCTTTTAATCCTTCCAGAATGAACTCGTGGCATGAAAAATGAATTTTAACTGAATTTAAAAATTACTAAAAATGTAATTGAAATAATAGTTGAATTTAAATATTCCAAATTTTTTGTTTATCTTGAAAATAAAAGATTTTTAAGTATGAAAATAAACGGAATGCGAGGAATATCTTACGAAAAAATAAAACAAAAACAAAGGGAAAAGTATTTGTTTTGCAAAAGTATTTATTGATTTATTATTGTAAATTTTCAGGATTTCCTTTTATCATTTTATTATTTTTTTGCTAAATTCCCATTTTTCAAATTTTAAAATTTGTTTATTTAATTGTCATTTTAAATATAATTTAATTTTTTTATTGCTAATACGTTTTTTGTGGCTTTATTTCTAAAATGTTTTTTGTTTTTATTAGTCACATTTATTTTTAACACGTTTTATCTCTCGTTGCGGGATGTCGTAATTATTTTGTTTTTTAAAAAAAAACAGAAAGAACAATAACGAGAAATACGCTTTTGTGCGTAAATTTAAAACGTGATTTGCATAAAAATTAACAGATTGTTTTTTCCAAATTGTTAATGTTTTATTTGCATTTTTCGTGATAAGTTGTTCATGAGTCATCATTAATGATCGTCAAATCGAACTTAGAATAAATCAGAAGCGCCGAAATCAGTTTTGAAGTGAGTGCAAGTAACGAGTTGCGAAGGTTTGGAATATCAGAGGAAAGGTCGATTGCTTTGCAGCATTGATTAGTATTGCGTTTAAATAAATTAATTGGTAACGAGTTTAAGTAACGAGCTATAAGATTTAAAAGCAAAACCAATGTTAGCTTTATTTATAAAAGTTACTAAAGAGTGGAAATTATGTTTTTGGTGATAGCATTCAAAAACGATGGCTTCAATGAATTAAAAAAGATTTTTAGTTATGACGAGAATCGTGTTACTCGCGCACGCTCGTTACTCGTTTGTGTTTTTTGATAAAAACAAATTTTTATGACGTTAATTTTATGATTAATTATAATGTTTCTAATGGAAAAATTTATTGCAAAATTGTATTAATTAAAATGAAATTCATGTCGAAATAAAAAAAATAAATTTCTGGAACATCTAAATACAAGAAAGATAATTAACACTAAAAATGGTGGTGTCTACGTTGAATATAACACTAGTGAACAACAAAGGTAACAGCAATGACAACCACGGCAACGGCAACGATAACATCGAGACCAACAGCAGTTTTGCAACAATAAATTGCATTGATGATGAAAATAGTCATATCAATTGCCAACGCGAAAATTTACAGTTGCCAGTAATGAAAGTAGTAGAAACAGCTATAAAAATAGCGAGTCCAATTACAACAGCAGCAGCAACAACAACAACAGCAGCAGCAGCAGCAGCGGCGGCGACGCCAGGGGGAGTAACAAAAATATCAACGTGTAAACGTCTCCAAACTGTTGAAACAGAAACGGTAGCCATACCATCAAAAACACCAACAGCAGCAACACGAACAACAACACCGAAAGCAATAAGAGCCACGCCTTCAATCGATACATTAACAACTTTCATGAAACATGATCAAATCAATAAATGCCAAATTAACAACAATAAAAACAACAATAACAACAATAATAACAATCATAACAACAATAACGCCAGTAATGATAAGAGTAATGTGATAACGAGTAACAATAATGGTGCCAACAATAACAATAATAATAACAACAACAACGACAATAAAAATAACAAAGTTTGCAACAAGAGTCATAAGATAATTAATGAAAAGCAATTTTGTTTGAAAATGAGCAATAGCGACAACAATAGCAATATTAGTTGGAATAACAACAATAATAAATATATCAACAATACTAACGACACGAGCCATAACAACACACAAGTGATTACTAGTGAGAGAATAGTTTATGATTCTAATAATAAAGTATTAAATGACAATCCATTAAATACAATCAGAATATCGCCAACTGTAATCGGAACAACACCAACAGCATTATCTGCAATGACCACGCCATCAAACATATCAGAAATATCAGCTGTATCAGAAGCGTCAGTCAGTGATAGAAGAAAAATAATGCCAGCAGCAACGATAGTATCGGGAACACCAATAATAGTGCCATCAGTATCATCATCGTCATCATCATCATCATCATCGTCATCAGCAACGCTCTTGTCATTATCACCACCTATGTCAGCAAATAACATAGAGGCAGCAGCGGTCGTTTCATCATCATCATCATCATCATCATCGTTTCCTTTCTCTTCTTCTTCATCCTCTTCTTCTGTATTGATTGCGTCATCACAACTGCCATCAGCGATCGTGACCGGTTCTAGTTCGAATGTATCGAGTTCCGGTTTGAGCGCTATATCGACGATGCCGACGACGCGAGGACTACCAACAACAGCGACAGCAATATCAACAACGCAACGCGTCTCGTTACGGCGCGGTACGCACGTCAATTTATCGCATCGTCTGCGACAACAGGTAAAATATAATGGAATGATCTCAAACGTCTAAACGTCCAAAACACTCTCGCCAACAATGTAAACAAACAAACTCCTATTATCATCATCATCATCATCACGAAGTAGAAAGTCTTTATGATAAAGTGTTGCTTTTAATACATTTTTCCCCTTCAGCTCATTCTTTCAGGTGGGAACAATTCACAACGGGTTTTACTATAATTCTTAAATTTAAATAATTGTATGCTTTTGTTTTTGTTGGCCGGTGTTGCAGGAGAGCGGAGGAGGGCGCAGGGTTGCAAATTCCCCGAAAATTCTGTGAATGTTTCTTTAGCCAAAAGGAATAAACGTTCAAATCAATGAACTGTTTCAGCTTTTTTCTCACTGATAAAAATAATCCAAAGTTCACCGTTATGTTAGATAACAATAATGATATAATAATTTATTGAAAATATTAAACAAAACCTTTTGCTTCTAGCGCTCTTTATTTGATTTTCTTTGATTTATTCTCTTTATGAAGGTGACGGAGAAAGAGACAGAGAAAAAAGAGATAATATAAATAAAATTGGGAGTTCGGAAATTTGGGCCGAACAAACAAGTTTTATTTGCGCCGTTTCAAATTCAATAACGTGGATGTTTCTTGCCAGATTAATATCGTAATATGTAAATATTTATGATACGACGGAATTCTAATTAAGAATTTAATGAACTCCGTGGTGGGCAGTCGCTCCCAGTTGGGTTAAAATTTTCCAAGATAAACAATTAAGGTTCTCAAACAATGCTCTTAAAACTGAGTTTGAAATCTATTAACAATTAAATCGAGGGAGTGGGAGAAATGGAGGAGTGGCAATATTAACAAATTATGCGAAATAAGGAATTCAACTAATCAGCCTATTATGTCCCAATACAAAGATAAGTGTTAGAACTCTTTTATCCGGTTAATGTGACAGAGAGAGAGAGAGAGTGAGAGAAGATCAGCAGTATTACAAATTTTTAAAGATGAGAAACTAAAATAACCAGGATATTGCCTTATCCTCTGATACGGAGTTAAGAATGGCGAGATTCCATTGGACTTTGTAGAACATACAAAATAAATAGTAGAGAAAGAGAGAGATAGAGAAAAAGGGAAAAGGATAAAGAAGTTTAAAATAATAATAAAATCAAAGAACTTTTAATGCGCAGTTGATTTCGAATCAAATAAATTAAGGAGAGCGCGCGCTGTAGAAGGAAATGACACTACATATTGCAAAATTTGAAATGCAGAGACATTGTCTGTGTCGTTTTATCCTTTTGCCCATTAATTCTATTATTCAGTGATTTTTCAAACCCGTTTCCCCCGGAGATCTTATTCCAAAATTCTATTTTAACTTAATGATCTCTTTGTTTTCAAGGAATGGTGAAAGTTAGAGGGCTGCACAAGACGTGTTCAACATAGTTTCAAGACAATGATAAAGCAGTCAATTTTTCGTTTTTAGACAGAAAGACAAAACAATGAATTTGGTTTTTGCTCTAGATTATGCTTGAATATGCATTTCTACTAAAATCTTTTGACTGCCGATTTTTGTTTTTTTAAATGTTTCCCCACAAAATGAACCAGCATTCGGAAAAAAAAATTGAGAGTGTTATAGAACGACATTATTTTTTTGACATTATTATTTTATTTTTGACATTTATTTATTATTTTTGACATTATTTTTTTTAATAAAATATCACTTTCTTGCCAATAGAAGATTTTAAAAATATTTTTGGTATTAGTTTTCCAAATTAATACAATCAAATTTTTTGCATAATAAAATTTATGTAATTTTACTTGTTTTTATTTTATTACTTATAATTCCAGATATTTGAAATTGATTTGTTTAAAAAACTAAAGAGTAATAAATCATTGTTGGCAATATTTCAAAAACGGAATGTATCAGAACTTTTTGTAATAATTGAAAAGACTCTAATGATTTATTTTTTCCATCGTTTAATAAATAATAAAAAAATTGTTTTTCAATTATTATCTTAATATATAATTGAAATTTATGAATTCTTACTAACGTTTTTAATTAAATTTTATTGTCGTATTATCGTCATTAATATTAAACGTTTTTTATCGGCGGGACAAAAATTTATTATTTCTTTTTAGTCATAAAAATGTTTCCACGTGTTTTCCTCTATGAATAATTTTTTGATGAAGAGAAATAAACGTTTCTAATCTCAATAAAATATTAAAGACATGCTCTTGCATAAAAAGCAAATCAATGTCGAACCGATGATTTAGGAGAATTTAGTCAGCAATTAATTTCAGAAAAAAACCTTGACAGGTGCTAAATATTATTATTTTTCGAATATTTAACCAAAAATTAGCGCATTGTTGCTAATCAAACGATAAATCAATCGATTATAGAGAAATATGATGCTTATTTTTACTGAGCGAATTCTACTACGGTGCGAATGCAGATTGCGGTTCTGCGCGATATTTCTTATAGGACTTGTTCGAAAAGTAACTTCGCTTGATTACAATTGAGATCGTTTCGCGACTTGACGAAATACAAGTAACGAGTAGGTGTGAGATATTCAACGATTAAATCGTTTATTGATTTGATGAAATACAAGTAACGAGTAAGCGTAAGATTTTCAACTTTTCATTCAAAACACGCAAAACAATAAAAAACATATTTAAAATTTTTGCTAGTTCTGAAATAATGTTCTTATTTGTTCCCGTTTGTAATTTTTTAGCGATTTATTATTAATATCATTTTTAGCCAACTGTTTTATTATTTTGTTTTTGTTCTATCAGCAGAAATTAAGCGAATAATAATTCCTTTGCTTGGTCTTCGAGAAATTGCTTCTCTTCGTCTTCGACCTGCTCAAAAAAACAAAGTGACAAATAAGTGTAATTTCTTGCTTCATTTTGCTTTTTCTTGATCTTCGGAACCTTTTTGTTCTTTATACGATTATTTACTTTCTTTACTTATTTGATTTTTTGTTAACTCTTTCGTGTTGTTGTTGTTTTGTTTTTATTGTTGTTTTTTGTCGTTGCTCATTGTGTGTCATTTTTTGTCGCAATTCAGAGTAATTTTTTGATGGATGGCTGACAATCACACTTGACAGGTTTCTAAAGAGTCATTCTTCTACATAATTCTTCTTGTCGTTGTCGTTGTTAATTTCTTCGTGTTGTTGCTGTTGTTGTTGTTGTTGCTTTTGTATTTCTGCCAGTTTGCATTCGTTTTGTTGTTGCCGTTCTTGGCCGACGTGTTTTTGGTAGGTTTTGAAATTGTGTGCTAATTTTGTTGTAGTTCTTAGAATTGTTGTTGGTTGTTGTTGTTGTTTTTGTTATTATTATTACTGCCATATTTGCATTTACAGAGTTTACAGCTTATTGTTGCTGTCCCTGTCGTTGTTGGTGTTGTTGTTGTTGGTGGTGTTGTTGTTGGTGTTGTTGTTGTTGTTGTCAACTGTCCTCGACGTCGCATGTAAAATGCTGTGATTTGTTTTCATCACTCGAAATGCCTTTGAAAAGCACTCGAAATGCCGTCACAGCACAGAGCTTAAAAAATGTACGGATGAATAAATGAATGGATGAATGAATGAATGAATAAAACTGGAGGCGTGGGTGGGGTTGTTTGATGTTCTGATGTGAAGAAAATAGATGAAAAGGGACGTTTTAAATGGTTAGAATGGTGATGATTCGAGAAAGAGAGAGAGAGAGAGTAAGATAAGGAGCGAGGGAGAGAGAGAGAGCGGGAGAAAGATTGTAAGAGATCAAAAGGAGGAGTGTGAGGTGTTGCCAGGTGGGCCCGTGGAGATTCGAAAGGAGTTGAATGAATTCTTTGAGTGTTTGAAAAGGTTTTCAATGAGCCAAGAACGAGTGGGCTATAGATGGCATAATTGTGGGCGGTTCGCGAGGACGATATGCCTAATCTGTTAAAGAGCACTGATTTGTAATTATTGGTTGAATGACTGATTGAATGAATGGCAACGGAGTGAAAGAATCAACACGAATGCGAACAGCCAGCCGTCTATTTTTTTGTTTGTTTTCTTTTATTATAATTTTTTTTTGATTTTTCGGGTTAACCAGGGTTAAGGAGGTGTGTTCCTCTGGTGAACCGTAATGCGGCGAAATGTAAGAAGCGTTGGCGGTCGTTTAAGCTGTTAATTGAATTAAATCATTTAACATGTTTTTACTAAAATACACACAGACACATACACGCGCACACATTCATACACGCACTTGTATTCGTATATGAATGTTATTACATCGAATAGTATTTAAGTTTCTTTTGAGGTTAGCGAAAATGCTCTTTGAGTTCGCGGTTCAACGATTTTTTCGTGAAAATAAAAATATTTCTCATGATAGATAAGTCTAAATATTGTTTGCGACTTAATTAAAGAGCGTGTGCTTATATAAATGTTGTTCAAGTAATGCGTAAAGATTGATTAAGGCAATGTAGTTTTAAGTGAAAGTTCTTCGAAAGAATTTCAGTAAAAGAGAATGAATTTTTCTCTTTAAATGGGCGCAATTCTCGTACCCGCGAGGAAATATCTCCCAAACCAGAGTTTCTTAATTAAATTGCGTTCTCTTTTTATTTTAGCATTATTTATTTTAGCCGTATTAGGTGAACGATCTTAACCTCACCTAAATCTTGTAAACGTCTTTTCAATAATATAACATAATTTTGTTCAGGCCAGTTGGATAAATTTCATCGCCTCAAGAATCGATATTATTTCCTTCTTGTGTTTAAATTGTCTTAAAAATATATAAATTTAGACAGTTTTCTTTTGCACTGATGGGGTGCATTTTGTGGGACGATTATTGCAAACATAGAAGGGATTAAAATTCACTTTCATAATTTGAATTTGTAATTTCTGTCTTTTCCGAATATTGCTCATCGATTAGCGTCACGTTTGTGAAAATGTTAATCTTCACTTAAGTTAATGAATTAGCAAAATCTTACAAAACGATAAAGAACATGCTTATTTTAAAACACAAAATTGTTATGTGGCTTTTGGAAAGCCCGACATAAGCTGTGTATTATTTAGTAAAACCGAAAAGAGATTGTTATCATTTTAATAAGCTTTTTTTGATTTATTGGGAAAACTTGTTTTCGAGTTCTCTTAAAAATACTTTTTTTAAAAATGGTTCTCAATATTCTTTTTCTCATTATTCTCTCTTACCACAAGGTTGCGACGATCTCCAGTGGCCAAAAATTTATCGTCTAGTGCTTTAAAAAATAACTAAAGTGTTACAAATTTCAGTTAATGGAATTTTTAGAATTACATTAATTTTGTTCTTAATGAATTTTGTATTATTTTCGCAATTTTCAGGAGCAGTTACGTCGTCGGCGTGAAGAAGAAGAACGCATTGCGCAACAAAATGAATTTTTACGTGCCAGCTTGCGTGGCTCACGAAAGCTTAAAGCCTTACAAGACAACAAAACGATAGCGCAACAACAACAACCAGTAGCTGCTGAACGGATTACGGCAGGCGTGGAGAATGAAGCCTACATCGAAGACGAAGAAGTGGAACAAATAAAAGGTACAAATATTAATTTCAGATTATTAAGGACTTTTTAAAGGATTCAGAGCGATAAAGCTCTTCAAAGTCTTTGGTTTATAATAAAGGCCAAAGGACCGTTTTATAGCTTTGAAAAGATGTATTTATTTTTGAATACTTTTTTGATTATTTTTATTATTTCTTTAATGTTTTGGATGAGAAAAAGGAAATAATAAACCTAAAAATACCGACTATGATTTTAATTGTTTTGTATTATTGTCATTTTTAGGTTATGGCGATCTTATTGCTGCTTTGACGCGCCTTCAAAATCATCTAACTAAAAATGGCATAACGTCACTCGCTGGCCGAGTGTCGGCTGCTCATAATATATTGCTGAATCCCGGAGTTGCTCATGCTTTGGCGGCACGTGCCGTAGTGTTGCAACGCCGACGGTCATGCGTCAGCCATCCTCTCGGCTCGAATTCATTGGCGCTGCAAAAGGATATCGTAGAGGTTTTGGCGCAGTCTAATTTACCGGCCGCCATCGAACTCGGCAATATATTGACCAGTCATGAGATGGAAGGTTTATTACTGGCGCATGATCGCGTTTCCACGCAAACCGATGCAGCGCCTTCACCGGCTCTGAATGATTCCAGCAGTTCCCATTCGACTGGCGGTGGGCCGATCCCGTTGCCAAAGTCTGCATCTGGTCGCACGTCTAGTGGTGTACCAACACCCGTCGTACCGCCGCCGCCTCTGGCGCAACGACTACCGATGCCCATACCTTACGATGCAATGAAAAGTGGCGGTAGCGGTCGTGCTGATTCGCCGCCACTGAGTGCTTGTTTCGGCACTCTCAACGATCACGACAGCAACATACGAATCATCCAAATCGAGAAATCCACTGAACCGCTTGGTGCTACGGTACGGAATGAAGGTGAAGCGGTTGTCATTGGACGCATAGTACGTGGAGGAGCTGCTGAAAAGTCGGGCCTGCTGCACGAAGGTGACGAAATACTTGAAGTGAATGGGCAGGAACTGCGCGGCAAGAGCGTGAACGACGTGTGCACGATGTTGAGCGGAATGCAAGGTACTTTGACATTCCTGATAGTGCCCGCAAGCAGTCCGCCTCCTGGCAGTGGACACCGTGAAAATGCAGTATTGCATGTGCGCGCTCATTTCGATTACGATCCGGAGGATGATGCCTATATACCGTGTCGTGAACTTGGCATTAGCTTCCAGAAGGGCGACGTGCTGCATGTGATTTCCCGGGACGACCCGAGCTGGTGGCAAGCCTATCGTGAAGGCGAAGAAGATCAGACGCTGGCTGGTCTCATTCCTAGTCAATCCTTCCAGCATCAGCGGGAGACGGTGAAGTTGGCCGTAGCTGAGGAGGTCGGTCTAGCCCGCAACCGTGGCAAAGAGAGCGGTAAAGGAGCGACACTTTTGTGCGCACGGAAAGGTCGTAAGAAGAAAAAGAAAGCTAGCTCAGAGGCAGGGTAAGTAGAAAAGCAGATTGAACTGAGGACGCACCACAAAATTACGCTCATAATCTTACAGTTATCCCTTGTACGCCACAACGGCGCCCGATGAAACCGAACCCGAAGAAATACTCACCTACGAAGAGGTTGCTTTATACTATCCACGTGCCACACACAAGAGACCGATCGTTCTAATCGGTCCTCCGAATATCGGACGACACGAATTGCGTCAACGTTTAATGGCCGATTCTGAGCGTTTCTCGGCGGCAGTACCACGTAAGTGTTGAATAGAGTTCTGACATTTTAGACCACTAGTGGTGACATTTCAGACCAATATTGCTCAATGACATCGTTGCCTACATTGTTTCATAGGAATAGTTCCAGTTTACTACGAAATGCGCTCAAATTTTCAAAACTCACCACACTATATCATGTCGCTTCCGAGTAGAATATTGCTTTAAAAACACATGGTTTTTCAAAATTAATTAATTCCTTCACTAATTCTATCTACAGTTTTCTATTTACTCGAGGAAAAACAAAAACGAAAGGGTAAAAATGATAGTTATTAATTTTAGTACTGTGGCGAATTTCGATAATGGCTGTCGGTAAAATGTTCGCAGAATTTTGAATTTGATCCGCTTCATAGATTTATTGAAAAATTTCGTAAACAAAAATTTTGTAGTATGGTGTATTTTGACGATTTGTGGTATATATTTCTAATTTAGAATAAAATAGCAAATCAGTGATCCATTTGTATAAATGCTATATATTCAAACTAAAATATTGGATAAACAAATAGTTGAATTCCGAATTTGCGTGGTGAGTTTCTATAACGTTGAACTTTTTTAATGAACTATGCGTTATTTCTACTCATGTGGTAACAGAAATCATACTAGTAGTTAGTCACCGTTATAGCCTTTTGTATTTTTTAATTAAAATTACTTCATTTAATAATAATTTCACCTCGATTGCAGACACTTCACGTGCACGTCGCGAAGGCGAGGTACCAGGACAAGACTATCATTTTATAACACGGCAGGCTTTCGAAGCAGATATTTTAGCAAGACGTTTCGTAGAGCATGGTGAATACGAAAAGGCATACTATGGTGAGATTATTAATGCTATAATTTTAAATTATATTTAATTGAAACTAATAATACTCAAAAAGGCACTTCACTTGAGGCGATACGCACCGTCGTCGCTAGTGGTAAAATTTGTGTACTTAACCTGCATCCACAAAGCCTGAAGCTTTTGCGGGCCTCCGATCTGAAGCCGTATGTGGTGCTTGTGGCACCACCGAGTCTGGAAAAACTGCGTCAGAAGAAACTCAGAAATGGTGAACCCTTCAAAGTGAGTGAGATAGATTATCACACATCTACATCTATATCAAATAATTTCTGAAAATTATTTGCAAACAGGAAGAAGAGTTAAAGGACATAATTGCGACGGCGCGTGATATGGAGGCGCGTTGGGGTCATCTCTTCGATATGATCATTATCAATAACGATACAGAGCGTGCTTATCATCAGTTGTTGGCCGAAATTAATTCGCTGGAACGTGAACCGCAATGGGTACCAGCCAGTTGGGTTCACAGCAGTAATCGCGAGGAGGCGTAATCTTCCCCACCCTTCTTTCAAATGCCAAAAGTTTAGGTCTAGAACGATAAGGATTTATAATAAGATGATGATAGAGAAAGACGACGAAAATGTTGCAAATTTTTAGGTGAACAAAATTATTTATACGGTCCATGCATATGCTGCACTAGTGCTACTACTGCATACCTGTGGATGAGAAAAGTAGTAGCATATTTTTAGGGATAGGGATTGTTATTCGCAAGTATATTGAAGTTCTAAAATTATATAAAGCTGTTTATTACTTATGCAAACACACACACACACATACATGCACACATACACACAGAGAGAGAGAGATAGGAAACAACAATCATAGATACACACATGCATACACTCACACATACATACAAAACAGATCCACACACGCACGAAGGCTTCTAGCAAAAAGACACTTGTCCAAAATGAGTGTGCATGACGATTGTCCACCTGACAAAAAACACACGCACACATGTGAACATAGTGGCATACATATCCACACAAACATACTCACATATTCCTCCTATGTGCCGCGGTTAGGCACTGATAATAGTTCCGTCTCTAGCAGCGATTTAAACAAACGTTTCGCCGAAGACGTCTGAAAAAAAGCTTTAAAGAGAAATAGAAGTAAAACGAAATGTTTGGAACATAATTATGATAATTTTCTATGTCGGTCAGAGTCGTAGATATTTTGCAAATGTTCATAATTTAGAGAGCATTATTTATATTCCGATTGTGGGTTGGCTCAAGCTCATTTAAAACAATTCAAGTGGATGAAAAGCGGGTCATAAAATGGTTATCGATAGTAATGATACTGAAATAAAATATCATAACATGCCTTTCCTCGATCTCGTGCTCTTAAAAATGATTATTTAATGGCCCCTAATCAACGACTAAAACTATAGGAATCGTTTGAAACATATAAAGCGTGCTTAACCAAAATCTTGTGACAGGATATTAAAAACGTCTGCTTTAATTTTATTTGAAGATGTTACGCATTCGTTAGGGCCATTACAAATTGCATATCTCCCAACCCCCCACCTCCCCCCAAGAAGGGTTGGTTTCAGCATATATACACTTTTTTCATAACAATATAATTTTATACATTTCGGCTGTTTTTGTTGTTAATTTTGGGAGGAAATTTTTATATGAATAAATTGAAATTAATTTATTGATCGCATTACTTATGTTTGGTTCAAGATTAATTTTACCACTAAGTCCTCTTTTATCATTTATTTCTTCTAAACATTTTTATACACTCAGTTGGTTTTATTTTACAAACCTAACCCTTTTCTAAAAAAAAAACTCAAAAAGTGCAATTTATTTCCATGCATCCTTGTATGTTTTGTAAAATGTTATATATTCAAATATAGGTTTTAAGCTAAATGAAATGAGGTCTACTTTTGTGTGAAAGATATCGTGACAGAGCCATCAATAGACTTTGTATTGTTTTGAGCAACAGTTTCGGCAAACGATGTTGGTTACTCCTACGTGAAATCAAAGCCTTTGCCTTTGATTTTCATTAAAGGAAAATGATACTTCATTCATTAATTTTCGTAACAGAATTGTATTATATTGTAATCAATTAAGTACTTTATTTTGCTTAATAAATATTGCGAAAACTGTAATTTTATGGTTTCCTCATGATGTAATGTATATGACGTTAACGAGCACTTGTTACGACAGTCAATCAAAGGAAAAATACAAACAGATGCAAAAGAGTATTAGGAAATAAAGATTTGCGTTAAAAATAGTATTTTATGTATTTTTATGAATGCTATAGAAAAAAACTTGAACGATTGGATCTATATTTTTTTAGATAAATATGAAGAAAACCAATTATTATTGATTAACAACAATGCTAAAATACATTATATAAAAATAAAATGTATCAAAATGTTAACTAATTCGTCAAACTTAAGAATAATTTAGCAATGAAAATATTAATTTGAAAATATTAAACCTAAAAACACCACACTAATTGAAAACTAAATACTATACTCCTTAATGAACGTTAAAATAAAATATAACTATATTAAAACCACGACTATAAAGCTAAATTTTATTCTGAAAACACAAAAAATCCATATTAGATAATTACTATAAATCAAAGAAACGAAAAGAAAGATAAAATATAAATAAATATAATAATAATCTCTATGAATTTCACAAAAATTTTTCCATATTCTTTTAACTCAATATTAAAAATAATTTTAACAAAGAGAATGTTTTGTTTGCGCGTGTAATTATCAATATTATTTATAGTTTCGTTTGAAACAATTTTCTTGAGAATTCGAGAATAAAACTAAAAACACAGGACTATATAAATTTTTAAGAGTTCTAATTAATTCACTGATATGATCAATCATGTTTTGGTGTTCGATTAATTTCTAGGAAATTAAGTTAAATCGAAATATAATAAAACGTTTTATCATTTTAGTGGCAGAATGGATAAGCATACGAAAGAGAATATTTAATCAAATAAAAACAATTAAAAGAAATTATTTAATTTTAAATTCAAATCAGTAAAATTTAAAATAAATTAATTTTTTAGTAAACAAACGAAATGAATGAAATATGAAGTTATTATGTAGTAAACGCATATTATAGACTAAACGTTACCTAATAATAAAGTAAACGCTTTGTATAGTATTTAATTCTTGTAGTTATTAAAATCTAATAACCCTTCAATAAATAAAATGATTAGGTTTTTAAAAAAATCAAATAAAATTTAAAAGAAAAATTCATGAGATGTTAGAATAATTTATAAATAAATTAGATACAAGAATTTAAAATTTAATAAATCTCTCAATGTATTTAGGAAGAATTGAAATTAGTGCAAAATTAATTTAAAATAAATTTTCGAAGGAATAACAAGAACATTTACAACAACAAAAAATCGTATAGGCCTTTAAGTTCATAATGAATATCTAAGAAAAAGAAGATGACTTAATGAAATTGATCAGTTAGTTGAATTGTTCTGAGCGTGCTCTGCATGCGCATGCAAACATGCGCATGAAAAATGAGATATATGCATAAACAAATACCTTGAGATATAAACGATTATCTAGAAAAATATGTCTACGTACATGCAGAGGGAGGGCATATGAAAGTAATAATAATAACCATCGACAAATAAAAGACAGATATAAATTTGAAAAATTACAATTAATAAAAATGTCATTACAAATGAGAAAATAATTGTAGTTTTCTGATTTCAGTTTTCTTTTATTGCAAAATATTTAAGTGATAAATTATAGTTTTATAACATTATTTCCAGGAATATTTAATACTAATTATGTACTAAACAATGACTTTTGACAGCTCTAACGTAGGTTGTCATTATTTTTACATGGTTGACATTTGTTGATATACGTCAGTATCGTGACAGATTTAGTTTATGTTAAGTGTTGTTAAAATTTCTCTTACATTTTAAAATTACTTTTACATTTCTGAGTGAAATTCTTCTGTAAATGGACCTTAGCGATCCGTGAAGGGTATGCATTCTTTTTCTTTTAAAACAATATAATTTATTTTTAAAGGAGTTAATGACTTTTTTTTAAATACGTCAACGTTTTTATGTTTTTTTCATAAAATATCGACAATTTGACAATAACGAAAATTGTTGGACATCAAGAATTTTTCAAATTTGTTTTCGTTATTTTCTTCAAATATTTAGACTCCAAGCTGACAAAATTTACAATTACAATAACATTTAGTTTTTAAAAAGGCAAATAATTAAATAATTATTTTAAATATGATTTCGCTTAATGCAAAAATTAGTACGCCATTAAAACATACATAAACTTATAAACAAGCTTTAACTTTAAAACAAAAACGTTCATTGCACAGACTTATATTAATTTCCATATTAATTAATTTTTCTTTGAATAATTCTCTTTTAACGTCCGCCGCAAAATTTTACCAGTTGAATTTTTCGGAACTTCTGTGCCAAAAACGACACCACCCTCTAGACGCTTGTAATGGGCGACACGTTCGGCCACGTAATCGTAAATTTCTTTTTCGTTGCTTTCGGTATTTGGTTTGAGCGTGACCAGAGCTCGTGGTACTTCCCCGCATATCGTATCCGGTACTGCAAAAACTGCTGCTTCCAAAACTTTCGGATGATCACGTAAAACGGCTTCGAGTTCAGCAGGCGGCACCTGAAAACCTTTCACTTTAATTAGCTCCTTCATACGATCCGTTATATAGAAATATCCATTCTCATCGTAGTGCGCCACATCACCAGTACGCAACCATCCTCCCGGTAGAAAGATCTCCTGATTGGCTTTGTCATTGTTTAAATAACCGCACATTACTTGAGGACCGCGTGCACATAGTTCGCCCGAAATATTTGGACCCAAACCCTTGAAATCATTACCCTCGAAGGCAACTATTTTGGCCTCAGTGCTACCGGCAGGGAAGCCCACGGATGCGTAACGTGTGCTGCCGTGTGGTGTCGTAAGCAGAAGTGGTGAGGACTCCGTCATTCCATAGCCTTGCGCAAATTGTGCCTGCGGAAATCTGAAAGGTTAAAAGTGGAAACGGTATGAAAAAAGGCTAAATTATGTTTATCAGTTACTTGTCAAGAAGGCGTTCCACGTCCGTGCCACTGATGGGCGCCGCACCACTAATAATCGTGCGTAATTTCGGTGCGGTCTCTTTCACCAATTTTGGATTGTTTATCATAAAATGCGCTACAAAAATCGTTTGTTTAATAAAATTTAGAAGCTTACGAACAATTCCAAGATAATCACCAATGGGCGGAACCAAAAGCAAAATGCTGGCCTGATAATCATGAAGTGCCTTTGTTAAATATTCCGGTTTAAAATGCGTCATCGTTGCCAGTCGTGAGCCCTGATTTACTTTCGAAAGCATTATTGCCGTCAAACCGTAGATGTGGAAGAAAGGCAGAATGACAGGAATGGTATCCTGATACACCATTGAATCAATGTGTACTATGTCCTTAATCTGTTCGCAATTCGCACTGATATTATTGTGTGAGAGCTGCACGGCTTTGGGCAGACCAGTTGTGCCTGAAGAGAAGGGTAAAAACACCGTATCATCGCCGCAAAAATTGTCGTATCTTTTGATATCGCCGAAATCAACGGAATCGGTTGAAATCAATTCGAAGAAATCGATGGCACCTGCGGGCAGGCTGTCGTCATTTGAAGTGCGTATGCATGCAATCGGAAGCTGTTTTCCAATCAGTTGACAGGATTGTTGAAGGGTGGAGTATATGTCGCAACTACCGATAATAAATTTGGCATTGCTGGAATCTAATTGGCGTGCTATTTCCTCTGTAAGAATTCAACATTTTTAAAAAATATTTTTAAAAATATTCCTTAAGAGAGGTATTTTTGCAAATGAATAAGGAAGTTTAAGTTGATTTTTTAACAAAATTGAGCCAACGAAAGCTTACTTAAGATTATTTTTAAAACTTTTGAAAGCTTTTATCAAGTACAAACACCATTCGCAAAGCAACCATTTGACCGGCACGAGCTGCCATTGCTTTTACAATTAGCGCCCTCTCTGTGCTGGTAGTCAAGATAAATATTCTATCACTGTATATGAATATTTCAAATGTGTTATAACTTATAAGCGTGTTTTGTCGCTGCCACTTTTCGGTACTTTTTATAACGACAACATTTGTTGTATTGCTCGAGGAAGGTCAGCGTATTGTTGTATTGCTCGAGGAAGGTCAGCGTATTTCAATTTGATTTTATTACAATTATCCGTCAGTGCATTCGAATTTCTTATCGTAGGTGTAAGTAACGTACATTGCAGAAGAAAGACATAAATCCTCTTCCAATTATGATATTTCTCATTATATACGAATTTAAATAGAACTTCACTACTTTGGTTTTTGAGCCATTGAAATGGGTTTATTCTCCATCCGTTGCTGAAATTGCAATTTCGTCGATCTCCTTACTCTTCTCCTCGTTTTTTTCTCTTTTAAAAAATGTAATCATTTATATGCGCTGAACAAAATCCAATAAACTGAAACAGTTTCAGTGTCAATAACAGTTGTGTCATATTAGTGTTAGTAAAAATATTTGCAATACTTTTAAAATGTTTTTGTGCTAATCGAAATGCAAAGTTATTTTACTAAATTTTTATTCAGTTTCAGAATCTATCGATTACCAGCCGAATTCGATCCACTTTAAATTTATCGCCCGACGAATTTAACCAATATAGAGCGAATTCAAAGTAGCCAAAAGTATGCATACAGTGTTGATTCATATAAAAATGTTTCACCCTTGACACAAAACGATTCTGACATGCTTTTGGGCGCACGTATGAAACGATTATTTAAAAAATGATTAGAAGAATAATAATTTTAATAATTTGTAAAGTGCTAATAGTAATGGCTTTCAATTAAATTCTGTAACTATTTGTGAGATTTTTAATCAAATTTTATTAAAAGAGTTTGCCACATTTCGATGAGGAATAATAGATGCAATAATACGTCGTAATTCCATTGTAGCTCAGATTATGGCATTGGTAAATCTTCGTTAAGAAAACTTCTATTTATTTAACTGAATTTCAGGGCCCGTTTAGTGCAATGCGTATTGAGGTTTATTAATGATTACAAAGTTCAATAATTATCAGTCAGACACGACAAAGACGACGAGTTTATTTTGTTCCATATGATAAGATCTTTTGAGGGCATTATCTCTTCGAGCTCTATAAAATTGATAAACAAAGACGAGGTAGATAAGTCCGGTTGAAACTATAATGCAACGGTACTTGGCGTATAAGATAAGATAAGAAGTAAATAGAAAGAATGATCTAACGATAATTTATCTTTGCTAAATTTTTATAATCTGATTTAGTTCACATTTATATAATTCTAAATTACTAAATTCGAAATTTCTAAATTTTAAATTAAATAGAATTTCTGAGCGAAAAATTGCAAAAATTCTGAACTAATATTTAGAAAGCTAGCTTATATAAATGCCTTTATTAATAATAATAATTTGTTTAAATATGATTTTAATTATATAATAATATTGCTTTATTGTATTATTTCAATAAATCCACATTACCTGCAGTATAAATTGGATTCACTGTGGTCACCGTTAGGCCTGCCTCAATTGCTCCCAATGTGGCTATCGGGTACTCAGGTAAATTGGGCAAACATATAGAAACGACGTCTTGATGTTTTAGTTTGAATTTCTTTTGGAAACGAACAGCAAGAGCAGCACTAGCGTCACGCAGTTCAGCATAAGTGTATTGGCGACCGGTGACTAAGCAAACCTAGAAGAAGAAAATTATGAAAAGGTTTAGTAGAAAATGAATGTAAAATGTCCCCTTCGTTATCCTGGGACGTTAACTTTAGACCGCCTTTATGAAATATAAAAGTGATCAAGAAATTTATAGAGAACTGTTTTAGCAACGCTTGCACAATCATTTATTTTAATGCAATCATAATTTTTGTATTAACGATCGTTCTTCATGTCGAATAAAAATGAAGAAAGAACAACAAAAAGTCCCTTATCGCAGTAGCAAACACTCTGATAATCAGTGCCCCTTGTCCGTTAAGAGTTAAAACGTTTCTCTCTTAAAAAAAGATAATTGTAAAAAAGTTATATCTCTTTTCTTTGTTTTAATTATACTTTTTATTTAATAAATGTTCTGCAGGCAACAAATGGGTGTGTCTAATTTCCGCATTGAAATCAAAACATATTGATAAAAAGTTGGCGTAAATTATTGTCAACGTTTATTTATGAAGAATATATTAGAATATTTTCTTAGGTTCCACGCATTTGTAGAGGATTGAAAACAATTTCAGGAAACTGGAGCACTTTTAGACTTTGACTTCAAGACTTTATGTATGTTTTTACTGATAATGTAATTCGTATCCATCATAGTACAAACATATTAATCCGATTTGGTTGCTTGGTTGGTTGCTTGGCTTACATTGTAGACCCTAAAATCACTTCAGTTGACGGGAAATATTATTAAGAGAGTGTGCTTCGAGACGGTCAGAGTGAGAGTTTTTGAGAGAAAAACGTGATTATCGGGATTACGTAGAAAAGAGAAGATATAGGAAGGGCTGACTGATGAAGAAATACTCATTAATTTAAAGATTAAAGGACCAAAAAACGGCTGGAGTGTAATAGACTTCAGAAATCTCTGATAAAACGAATAAGAGAAATAATTTCATTTTGTTCGAAAGTAATTTTGAGGCTCAACAGCAAATGAGATAGAACGATTTACATTAGTAAAATTCTAAAACTTGCAGGATATGAAAATGGGAGAATTGTACGAAATATAAAATTTGCTCATTTTTATCTTCCAAAATGTTGAAAACATTTATGTTCTATGACCATTATTGTTGGAATCAACGAATCAATTTAGGCAATCAATTACTCTGCGTGCATTGATCTATACATATGTAGGCGTGACGTATATGTGTCTTCTGCATGTGCAATAAATCAAAGGAACGACATGGTTGATGAGAATTCAATTGGTGACGGAGTTTTGATTTGTATTTTATTTCGAGAACCGCGAATGTATTTCGAATTGAAATATATGACGAAACTTAATCTCTGTGATATTTTTGTATATTTAAAAAGCGAAATCGATCAATCAAAGTTCACCGAAGTGATGTTCAAAGTCGACGATTTAAAATGATCGTAATGATCGTAAAATATTATAATGGCTAACGGCAAATAGAACAAACGCAAAGATGCAGAGACAATAAACAAATTGTGTTTGTGTTCTAACTGATTCCAAATCGAAATTTTTTGCCAAATTTGTTCTAAAAATCGAAAGAATTGTTGAAACACGATCAATGAATCAACTGGTTTTGGAAGATATTGGAAAATATTGGAAATCGTTTTTTTTTCGAGGATGACTTCATCTAAAAAATAGTTTTTGAACCCTTCCGATGAGGCCGAATTCTTAAACTTAAACAACTTTACAGACGTATAAATTCTCTTTAATATTTGTCTTGAAAACTGAAAAATTTCGCTCTTGAGATCATTTTATAGTTTTCAAATTAATATTAGTCTAAACATTAATAAAACTTCTTTCGGGTTTTGACTCAACAACGGATAACCCAATGATCAATGAATGAGGACATTGGCCTTTTCGAGGTCAATAGAAATGTATTTGAAAATGTTTGAATATTTTAATAAATTTTTAGCGTTCGTGTTTGTAACAACGTCTATTATCGCGTCTCATGCAAAGCATGCAAAGTAAGAAAATCAGGAATATAATTGTTCATATTAATTAGCTAATTAACTAACTAGTTAATATCAGAGTTATCAGCCACTAAATTTCAAACGTAATCTGTCATTAAATTACATGGTTTAATAATAAGTTTATACCATAATTATCGTAATATTTTTCTCGTAAATTGCCTTTAGTAACGCTTCCGAGAAACGAGATAGTTATGGATGTAAAATGTCATTAATATTACAGGGTAATTTAATACGATAATAATTCAGTTAAATGATTTATTAAAAACATTTTATTTAATAATTGCAATTCTTTTCCAATTTCGCCGTCGCTACGAGAATGATTGCAGGCAGTCGGTCAAACCATACGTGGGACAGTTATAATCCATAACTGATTATAATTATTATTAATTATAAACTGAATTATCGAGAAGAAAATGTATTTCAATGCAAGAGTCGATCAAGTTTGAAAATAATCAGGGCGTGTTTATTAATCGATATGACTAAATGATTAGTACTGACTGCCTAACGCTTAATTAATCAGGGTAAGCGGTCTATTTAAATAGCCTTTAATAGGGTCAGGGTTCCCTTTGGGGACCTCGAAGGGGACCATTAACATAAAATTTCAGTCAATAGGTTTTAATAGACATAACGTTTCCCAAATTGAAATTTCTGTGATCTTTTCAAAGAAAAAGTAATAGGATACAATAAAACTCAAAGGGAATGAGGTGGATTAGGCTAAAAGTGTTTCACGAGTACTTACCGCTGCCACATTATTTTCCCACTTTCTGAGATCTTGCCAGGCGTATTCATGCAACGGTTTATTTAGGACTGTCGTTGGCTTATAGGGTGAGCTTTTGTAATAGCCTTCATCGGGCGAATAATGTAAATATTTATCAATATTAGTGACTGATCCACTGGGTTGAGCGGTGGCTTTGAACAGCTGATTGGCGGTGAAGATTGACTTGGCATTTATGGACTTGGCAGTGGTGGAATTATTGGAATTGGCTGCATTGCTGCAACGCAACAAACTATGATGAGTTTGTGTTGCCAGGCGTGAGCAATGTGTGCGAATCATTTTGCTAATTTCTGTTACCAATTTCAAATTTGTTTCGCTGAAATTCGTCCAGGCATTTCAAACAATTGAATGCCGAAAAAGATTCGTATTATGCACAATTTTTAATTTAGAGAATTATTGCTCGATAAATTATTTATTTTGAAATACCGTTTAAAATACGTTTTATGAAAATGTAGAAACAAATACGTAAACAATGTTCAGAAAACAAATACAGAAATTAAAAACCAACACTTTTTATTAACCAAAAACATTTCCGTGGATGAATTTAAAGGCATTTTTCCATTATGTTTCCGTGAGTAATTTTAATATAGTTTTTTAATTAAAAAATGAAATTTTATGATTTAATTGAACAACTTCTGCTTGAGTTTTATAAATTAACCGATTTTAATTTAAAGGTGTAGAGGAAAAAAGTTTTTAAAATATTTCTATAACGTTTACAGTAAATTATTAATTCTTTCACACAATAAAAACTTTACAGTGAAATACTTTTTTGTCTTCTTTGGATCTCCAACCCAACCACTACCATCTACTTCGACGATTCAAATGATACTGCACGCTGGGCACTGCAACTGTTCCTTCTGTTGCTCTCTTAGGTACAAATTTTAATTCAAGCTCTCGTAAATTACGAATTAAAAAAAAGATAGGGTGTTGTTGTTATTTACTCAGAATTTGCTAGTGCATCCTGATCGAGCGAGTAAAATTGAAGTTAAATGAAACTCACTTTGAAGATCAGAGAATAATGTGTGAAACTTTCTCTTCCACACGCACATTTTTTTATATAAACTGCTCAAAATTGCGATGATACAAAAAGAAGTTATCAGAATAAAAGCAAGTTATCAATTGTTGATTTGATAACAAATTTCTTCAAATCTGCGTAGTTTTTTCAGCTTATTAATTATTTATTTTGCGAAGAGTGCTTACTAATTAGCGATTATCTTAAAAACCGGAGTCAGACAAAGTGATTTTTGTGAAAATAGCAATAATGAAATTGGTTGGGGTGAGGGGCTTAAACTTGTTTCGTAACTGCGCGTATCTTTCGCCAAATTCAAAGTTCGTTAAAAATTAAATCAACAAAAATAGTTTCAAATGTTAAATTTATGGAACTATCGAAATGATATCGAAACAGCTGGTATCAAGTCTTTCGCACTGCGTTATCTTTGCCATGTAAATGATCATTAATACAAGACTGCGACGTTCCTCGTGGTCTTTAATTTTTGCTCTCTCAGTTTTTGCATATTTTTCGAGGCGGGAATTAATTTTTTGTTTCATTTTTCGATGGATTGAACTTTTTGTTTTGTTGTGTTTGATGTTGCTTTACTTCCTGCTTTGTTTTAAAAATACATTGCAAATACATTATAAATTACTAACTGCCTTCTTAATTAATATTTGCAAACGATTTTGAACTTTTTTAACAAGGAAATCGACACTAGTTAACTTCACCCGACTGTACTAATGCTCCCATATCGTTGCTCGGGGAATAGATATCGGTAGCGATTCCAGCAAATATCACAGTGATCATTCCTTCTCAGTACTCAGGAGTTCTTAATTTTATTTTTATAACAGCTGTTTTTAGATATCAAGTGATTGCTTTAATAACTAAGAACAAATAAAAATTAAAATTTTTTTCCAATAAATGTATCGGCGTCAGTTTCACAAAACATTTGTTTTAAGATTTTTGCAGCAAATTACAGATAACTAAGAATTTCTAAAATTAAAAACATGAACAAAACAAAAAGAATATCAAGAATAATTTTGAGTTGCCAATTTATTGCAATGTGTGTAGAATTCCTGAAGCAAATACTATCCTATTTGAGCATATTTTTTTTACTTCAACATTGGTTTGAAGGTGGGTGAGGGTGTGGTTAAAACTCGAGAGAATAACGATACCTATCAAATATTGGAATTATTTGTACTGTAAATAGTCGTGACTGATTTTGTTTTATGCCATAAATTGGCAACCACATTCGAAATGCAATTTCAAGAAGTGTCCAGTTTACAAAATATCAAAACATACTTGTTAAGGTGCGTGTATGTGCGATGGCATTTCTAACTGTATCTCATATACAATACGATATACATACACAATTTGATGATACGTAAATAGATCGTTGTTGTTTTTTGCGTTTGTAATAATGCACAGGCCTTCAAAGTCGACTTTGAACCTTAAGCAGAACGAAAACCTTGTAAACAAAGGATTAGTACACTGTACTTAGGTCGGCGAGCGGTGGGAGGAGGTGTCGTTGAATTAAGGGAGACTTTCACATCAATGTTTATATTTACAAATGCAGAAAAGAAAGGAGAACGAAATAAATAACAATAAAATAAAATAAATATAGAAATATTAACGTTATCTTATTTTTGATTTATTTGATATTTTATTCAGGTTTTTAATATATGTATATATATATATATATATATATATATATATATATATATATATATATATATATATATATATATATATATATATATATATATATATATATATATATATATATATATATATATATATATATATATATATATATATATATATATATATATATATATATATATATATATATATATATATATATATATATATATATATATATATATATATATATATATATATATATATATATATATATATATATATATATATATATATATATATATATATATATATATATATATATATATATATATATATATATATATATATATATATATATATATATATATATATATATATATATATATATATATATATATATATATATATATATATATATATATATATATATATATATATATATATATATATATATATATATATATATATATATATATATATATATATATATATATATATATATATATATATATATATATATATATATATATATATATATATATATATATATATATATATATATATATATATATATATATATATATATATATATATTATATATATATATATATATAATATATATATATATATATATATATATATATATATATATATATATATATATATATATATATATATATATATATATATATATATATATATATATATATATATATATATATATATATATATATATATATATATATATATATATATATATATATATATATATATATATATATATATATATATATAATATATATATATATATATATATATATATATATATATATATATATATATATATATATATATATATATATATATATATATATATATATATATATATATATATATATATATATATATATATATATATATATATATATATATATATATATATATATATATATATATATATATATTCCGAATCAGACTTTAAGCGGATCAGCGGCTGAATGAGGCTATATGAAACTTCTCATCATAATTTGTATGTGCATAATTGCTTTGACTGAATATAATCGATTATAATGAATACAGTGTAAAGCAGTTGCACCGTTTATATGAATGATTCTAGATTCGGTACACAATATAAAGCGATGAAATGTCATGTTCATGCTGGTTTAAGGACATGAATTACAGATAGGTTGCATGTTGTTGCCCTGGTGCATTTGCAGGTTTGCATATTGAAACTTTCAAAAAATGTTTATGGATTAAAGACACTGCCTACCGCTAGATGGCGCAGATTTAATCTAGATTTATATCTAATTGTTCATTGAAGTAACTAAACTGCAAATAATTTAAATTATTACCAAGGAGAAGAAAGCATGAAGT
Source organism: Physocephala rufipes (assembly GCA_963966595.1). Taxonomy (NCBI): domain Eukaryota; kingdom Metazoa; phylum Arthropoda; class Insecta; order Diptera; family Conopidae; genus Physocephala; species Physocephala rufipes. Next base: position 39,602,990 of record OZ016504.1, read on the forward strand.
ATCGGAGTTTCGACAAAGATTCTGACCGCTGTTATAGGTAAGGCTTTTCTAGTTGATGGTGGATGTCGCCAAAATTTTCCGCTTCACTACTTGGAGTGAGAATATCGCGAAAGTATTTTATGCATCGGATATGTGTTCTCACAAGTATGATGACCTTGATTAGATGTTGAATCCTGACTAGTTGAGTTATTTTTTCTTTATTTAAAAAACTGGTTGAAATTTTTCAGTTAGCATCCGGCGAATTCTACTGCATAACTGTTTTAAAGCTTTCTTTTTGTTACACGGCGTAAGCTGCGGAAGCTAACGAGAAAGCACGTACACCAACCCAATTTTGTTACCATACAAAAGAATAGTGCTCAAAGTACAAGTGTGAGTCCTCAAATTAGTAATTGATTTTTTTATATAAATTAAAAAATTGTACCACAAAAATTGCGCTGCATACCATTTGAACTTATTGGAAGTGGTGCATAATATGTTGAATTTCTGTGTGTATTTTGAGAGTTACATTTAACTAATAACACATAATTAATATAGCTGCACCAGAGACGATAGTATGCGTAGAATATTTAAGAATTTGCAATTTGTAATTCACAATGTAATTATGAATTATCATTGAATTTGGAGCAAAAGAAATGAACTTAACTTTGGAATTAGTAAAAGTCGACGTAGGATTTTTCATTATAAATAATTTTTGTGGAAGCACAAAAGTTTTCAAAATTTTTCCGAATCTACTTTGAAGTGTTTGGTTAGTTATAGTGAAAAGCTCGGAATATTACTAATTATTAAAATTATTATTACTAATAATAAGTAATTACAAAGAATTGAATTGACAATTACAAGGAAAACATTGAAAATGGTTTAATTTCGAGGTTCCAGCCAATTATTAGAATTTATGCTGATACATATAGTGCTTAAAAATCATGCTTCTAAACTGTGCTTCTCAAACAGTAGCGAAGTTCGTGTGGTGTGACACTTTGCTAACCATTTCGCTAAGTTTTGTACAATTTAAAAGTAAGAAGTATTAGACAGTTTGATATAATTTGTAATTTGTAATTTGGATGTAATTTTTACTATACATGGCCAAACTACGCCCATCCCATTCCAGCATAATTCCAGCATATAATATCATAAACTTTTCGATTCACAGTACATTCATAAGTGGGCATTCTAATTCTGATTCCGAAGCCGATTTGCTAACAGTGATCACTTTGTTCTCTAGAAAAAGTGCAAATATGATTTACGCGTGACGCCACCTATTTAGATGTCCTCCAGAGGTAGGAGGCTGAAGGATATTGTATTAACACCTGCGACAGTTTATGCTTTATAAAAAGTCTCAGTACAATTTATACGTTGCGCCACCTATAGTATTGTATTTCAGACCATTTTAAGACCACTTTCGTCAATTTCCTATCCGTCATTTTTTGCAATCTGCGCGGGATGCTGAAGCAAATACCCGTAACAAAGGTAATAGTTGACCCTCTATAAAAACCACAAATATAATTTAAGCGTAATACCGCCAATACTCTCTTTGTCTAGGCAACCTGGCGAGGAATTTTAGACTACCTACTACAGAGGTCATTGACTTCATCCAGAGGTAATTGACCTTATCCAAAGGTCATTGACCTCAGCCAGAATCCATTGACCTCTGCCTAAAGTTAGTGACTACTGGCTGAGGTCAATTACCTCTGACTGAGTTCAATGACCTCTGACTGAGGTAAACGGCCTCAAAATGCCGTGCCGTAACTTTTTGGGTACATAAGGGGTTTCCACCAAAATGAATTGCTTCGGTATTGCAGGAATGATGTCAGTTCCTCATCTTCGCCCTGAGATTCAGAAAGAACTTTAATGCTTACAGCTGTTGGCACTGAAATGTCATATAGGCGAGACGCCTTCTAAATATTCTGTGAAAAAATACAGACTTGTTTCCGGCTGATTGTTGATACCGGATGCGCAGCTTTTTGTGAAAGTGAGAGGTCTGGAAGTCAAATTTCCACTAGAGAATTGTAAAAAAAGCTTGAGATTATATTTCTTTAATAGGCTCCAAAAAGTGTTGCGAAAATGTCTGTCAGTTATAATTTAAAATATAACTGATCGATGTTGAAGAAATCGACTATTTGAGAGCGTCTTTTATGATGGACGCGACTTTTTCCCGACTAATTGAGGTTCTCCTCTTTCTACACGGCACAGGAGTTTGCTGCTTTTAAAATTAGAATTTTATCGACAGCGGGCTACAAATTCACGAGGCAATTTAGGGAAGCATAACGGATTATAACCTTATTTCTCTTTCTCCATAAGAGCCCATGTAATTTTGAGAGAACGGAAAATGAATCTGCATCCTGCTTCCCAGTACGTGTTTAAAGCTTTGGGCATAAATTTTACACTGCTTACTGCATTTGTGTGTAATTCAGCAGAATGTTTTCACAAGGCGTGTAGCCGGAAATCTTGTAAACAAAAGTTTCTTGCGGCTTGAATTTAACAATCTATGTTCTGACGAGTGTATGTTATGTCGGGGTCACCACTTTAGAATTTCGACGATTTGATACTAAATGGTTACTAAAATAACCAAACCACAATGAATTTAAATTAGTACAAAGGAGAGGAAAACAGCCGAGGTTTTTCTAATCGTCAGTCTCAAGGGTTGTCGCAATAATTTTTTTTCTTTTTGTTCCGAAATCACTAATGTTTTTAAAAATTAACTGCTTATAAAGTGGTAAAATATGAGCTATGTAATTAATTTGAAATTAATTTAATAAAAATAAGGAGCGGAACACACTTAAACACCTCCTTGATAATACACCTTAAGAACAGCTGTTCGACAATCAACTCGTTACTCGTTAGAAAAACCCTTTGAAGATAAAAAGAGAAAAATAATGTGAATACGACTATCTCTTTCTACTATACACACTTTTTAAAATGAGTGAAATGTGTTTATGAACACACACAAACACATCTGTGTATGTCACGAGAGAGGTTCTCGTGACCGGCTTGTTTTAAACGACTGAAAATTGAGAGAAAGATTGTAAAGGAATGCTTCATCATCGATAAAAGTTTTAGCGAATTCGTAGTCTAATTTTAGGTGCGTAACCGAGTGCAACGTTGAGTTACCTAAAGCGGAAGTGAAAAACCTAAGAAAGGAGGAAGAAAAGCCTAATAGAAAAAAGTGTAAAAAAGTGTAAAGTGAGGAAAAAAAAATAAGTAAAAGGAGTATTACACAATACTAAGGAAACGCACTTATAACTATTGGAGAAATAAATAAGAAAAAAGTGATTAAAACGATTTTTCAAGAGAGATGAAAGAAAATTTGTAAAAAGGAAAGAAAAATTTCTTTTTTAATTACGAAAAAATTCTAAACAAAGCGGATAAAAGGTGAAGAGTTCTCAGAAGGATAACCATTTTGTGGATGTATTTTGAATAAAAGGAATAAGTGATTATGGAAAGAAAATTATTTCTTACTCAAAATTATTTTATTATGACACATAACTACATAATATATACCTGCACACATACACATAAATACACGCACATTATTATACGAAGTATACACCATTAAAGGATAATTTATAGAGTAGCCGCTGTTGGGAAAAATTAAAGTTTTACGTATGATACACTTTGCGAAAAAGTATGCCATAGTGTATTTCCTGTATATACATATGTTTGTGTGCGTGTGTGTATGTGTGTGAGTGTTACTTCAGAGCGCATGGGGATACGATTGGATTACGTTATACAAGCTTTTGCTAGCAATTCTTTTATCCTTTTATTTCCTCATAGAAATTTACAAGTGTGTGCGTGTGTACCCGTTTGTTTTTACGCATAATTCTTATTCTTACGATTTCTCACTACCCGAGAGAGGAATTCAACAAAAACAGCGTGACCCACAAAAAGTAACAGCACGCCTGCATTCTCTCTTCCCTCCTCTATATTTCACTCACTCTCACTACCTTCGAGTGAAACAGAAAATAGGATGAATAAAATATTGCGAATATGTACGAAAAAATATTGAACATTACTCGGAATAAATCAAATGAAAAATTTATACGTCCTTTTTCCAGCAATTGCTTGCTCTCCAAGCATGAATTTCTCTTGTTTTTATTATCTTTAGTTATTTTGACACTTTATCGATTACGGCGCAACCGTAGTAACGCAATGACGAATGATTTGAGGAAAACAAAGCAATTTTTTATGCAAGCAGTTGTTGATAAAGTTAGAAAAGATTAAATGTAAAGTCAGAATAATATTTAATAAATTCAGTTCAATCTTCTTACAATGCAAGAATCTGATAGAAGAAAAAGCAAATAACAAATCGATTATTAAATTACGGAAAATTGTTCAATTGATTTAACAGAAACTGTGAGGTATAATAAAAGTTGTATGAAATATATAAATTTTATGCCTCAATATAATTAAAAAAATTGAATTTTGCTTAAAATTTATCAAGAGTTAGTTTCATACATAATTGCAAGGAACAACAAATTATATGAATTATATAAATTATATAAATAAGGCATAATTTAATTTGCTAACAGAAAACTAAAAATTTTAAATATTTTTAAAATAGTAATAAAATAAATATTAATAAAATAAGTATTAATAAAATAAATCAAAATAAATAAATAAAAATACTAAAATATAAAGAAATAATTAACAAAATTAAGCATTGAATTGTTTTGAAAAAGGATTTTGTTTTGAAATTGGAAAAAGAAACAAACTCAAAATAGAAACATTTTAATTGAAAAACTTAAAAGAAAAGTTCAAATTTACAATATTAAAAAAATCAAAAATTTAAAATAAAAGAAATTAAAAAATTCAAATAAAAGAATTTAAAATCACCAGTGGGAATGCACTTGCAGAAATCCGAATATAAAAGATATATAGAAACGGAAGGGAAGGAAAAGGAAATCTAAAGAGTATTTTATAAATTATAAAAAAACATTAAAAATAATATTAATGAATAATTATATCAATCATAACAAACTTAAATTTATATATTCAAAATATTTTAGGAGCTAAATTGACTATGATTAAGATTTAAATGGATTTATTGAAATTATGTTTTTCCTTTTCAATGGAAAGTTTTGCAAAGTTAACAAAATTTCATTAACAATTAACATTAAATTAATATTAGAATATTATTAAAAATTAATATTAAAATAATTAATATTAATTAAATTAATATACTAAAATAAGGACATATGTAAAACAACGTGAAACATTTTCGATAGTAAGACATATAAAACAAAAAATTTGCGTGGCTTAGCAAATATATCACTGCAAAATTAATGAAACAAAAAAAATCAGGATGGTTTAGGGAAGATGTTTCGGTTTTAGAGAAGGTAAATGGTCGAAAATATTTTACTGGTCGTCAAGCTTATTTCGATTGCTTCGAATCATTATCGGGGGTAAAGTTGGTTTCTTTTACAGAACTCTTGATACTTTTTGGGTTCTCCAAGGCTTCTTGGATGTACATTCCATATAAAATTAATGCTAGAATGAATTCTCAAAAAATTATCTCCGTGGAAAAATTATGGCGATGATGATAATAAATCATAATGATCATAACGATCATAATTATGTTCAATAAGATGTTCACGAATAGCAATTTTAGTCAAAGTGATTGGAAAACAGCAGTGTAATCGAGGATGTTGCAAATATTTTCATAATTTTTTTCTTCAAATATTCCCCTTTATCAGCTTATTTTCTTCTCTATTGGTTTTGTTTTCTTTTCTTCATTTTCATTGAACATTTGGATCAATTCAATCCAATCTAATCCGTATAAAATATTTATATTCGTATATGGTCGCACAAATACAAACATGGCCTGAAGCCATCTATAAAAGACTTAATTTAATTCTGCTTTTATTGACCACTTTTCCCTTCTTTCCTGCTTTTGCTCGTTCAATCGTATCGATTGAGAGATTGAAGAGTAATTTAATGGGTGACTGGAAGTGAATAAAGGCATTTCGACATCGTTATTATCATGTTTATCGTTGGTTCATCGATCTTTCGTTATATTTCCGCACGATATTTTCCAGTTTTGCTTTGGTTTCGATATTTTGAGAATGGATTTTTCAAATGGATTTTGCAAAGAGATTTTTCATAGGCTTTATTTTCTTATGAATGCGCTTTAAAAGTTTCCGAATTAATATAAAAAACCAATACGATATAATTTTATGCGGAAATTTATTTAAACATAGTTTGTTTAAAAATAGTTTAAACATAGTTTTTTGTTTTTTAAATTTGATTTAATAATTTTTTGACAGATTTGTGGCAGAAGATGAAATTAGAAGAGGGCGTAGAAAGGAAAAAATGGAAGAAAAAATTAACTAAAGCAAAGTCAAGACAATTTTTTTAAAGACTTCGGCAGTTTTTTAAGAAAACACACCTAGCGCACGAACAGTTTCGAAAAAAACGTGTGCAGGAAATTTATTTGGGTTAAATGAAGTAAACGTAAAATCTGCATTCGGGGTGTTTTTTCTGGTTTCATGCATTTATATACACCAGCATAAAATATTCTTTTTGCTTTCTTTCTCTTTCACAAATTTCTGTAACAGCGGATGCCCGTTCCCGGTTAACCAAAACTATTACGCTTCATGATTACAAAGCAAATTGTTGTTGTTGGTAATTGCAACGGCGTGTGCTTTCGTGTTGATTCCGCAAGACTTCGACCGTTTACTTTTTATAAAGAAATATAATGTCTGTCGTACCATTTGCCGGTGGGACTATCTCTTAACATTATTTTCTCAATTTTGGACTCCGCATCTAACCATTATATTTTATATATTCCATAATTTTCTTCCTTCATCCTTCATTCGTGTAAGTGGAAGTTGTTTAAATTACTTTTATTGAAATTTTAAAGAATTAGACTCTCGAAAAATCCAACGGAAAATAGGCATAGACAAGTGTTTAGTATGTTTGGCATAGACTAACTCGAAAGCTGGGAATTATAAATAGATTTTCTTTTCCTTCATTTCCTTTTACATAATTACTCAAATTTAAACTTTTCGTTGCCAAAGAGAATTGCATGGAAATTTGAGGGAAAGATAAAGAACATTGGAATAAATTTAATTAAATTCTGAATTCGCGGTTTTACTGTCGATGTTAGCGGTTCGATTAATTTGTTATGGTTGACAAATCGGGACGTGAACGTGTGAGCGTACATTATGTTTCGGTGGTTCAATGAAAAATTATAAATGAAGCAATGAAGAAATTTTGACGATTGCGATTTTGTGATTGTGATTTCGTTTCTTTAAATAATACTATTCCAAATTTTAAACGACTCGTCAAATTTTCAGGAAATGCACTCTCATTACTCGTAAACTATTATAATCGTCATCAACGATTTGGTTGGATGTAAAAGTCATTTATTTGCGTCGATGAAATTTTATGCATGATTCGTTTATCCTTTGTTTGTTCCGAAAAGGCATCGACCACAGATGTATTCGTATGTATGTGTTTGTGTGTGTGAGTGTGTTTGGGTATGATTTGTTTGTGGGTGTGTGTGTAAGTGGGCGTGTGTGTATGTCTGCCTTTGTATGTGTGTGTGCATGTATGTTTGTGCGGGTATCGAAGGGGTCGTTGGGATGAATATGCTTGGGTGTGCATGGGAGGCGCATGTGTGGGTGGGGGAGTGTATATGTGTGTGCAATGTAAACTTGCTGGTTTTTACTTTGATTGCTATTCATAACATGATCGCATGCTTGACGAGCAAAATAATAAAATAATGTCAAGTCTTGGGTTTTTTATTTTGAAGATGTTGACCATAAAAATGACCGGCACAAAACGCGACAAATATACAAACTATAATAGCGTAACAGATCTCATACAATAGCAAACATTGTGTTGCTAGGAAAAACAAAAGCAACAACAGCAACGACAATAACCATTACGTAAACTATAATAAGTTCATTTTTACGGCGTCTCCTCGCTAGCTCGATAGCATTTTTGACAGGACGGGGCAGAAGCAGAAAATGGCTGCTATCGGGATTGATGCTATCGCAATCTTTGTATTCTGATTGTTGTTGTTGCACTTGTTGTTGTAGTTGTTGGTGTGGCACTTATAATCAACATCTCAAGGATATTTGTTGCATGTTAGAAACGTATAAAATGCGGTCATTCAAGGAAATGTTCAATTTCTAGTAAGGTGGAGTGACAGCGGGAAAGAGGGGAAGATAGTGGGTGGCAGAAGAAGGGAGGTAGAGAGGAAGATAATGAATTTATTCACATTTCTTAAGAACAATTTCATATGTTTAAATACGAATTTAATATATATATATATATATATATATATATATATATATATATATATATATATATATATATATATATATATATATATATATATATATATATATATATATATATATATATATATATATATATATATATATATATATATATATATATATATATATATATATATATATATATATATATATATATATATATATATATATATATATATATATATATATATATATATATATATATATATATATATATATATATATATATATATATATATATATATATATATATATATATATATATATATATATATATATATATATATATATATATATATATATATATATATATATATATATATATATATATATATATATATATATATATATATATATATATATATATATATATATATATATATATATATATATATATATATATATATATATATATATATATATATATATATATATATATATATATATATATATAATATATATATATATATATATATATATATATATATATATATATATATATATATATATATATATATATATATATATATATATATATATATATATATATATATATATATATATATATATATATATATATATATATATATATATATATATATATATATATATATATATATATATATATATATATATATATATATATATATATATATATATATATATATATATATATATATATATATATATATATATATATATATATATATATATATATATATATATATATATATATATATATATATATATATATATATATATATATATATATATATATATATATATATATATATATATATATATATATATATATATTATATATATATATATATATATATATATATATATATATATATATATATATATATATATATATATATATATATATATATATATATATATATATATATATATATATATATATATATATATATATATATATATATATATATATATATATATATATATATATATATATATATATATATATATATATATATATATATATATATATATATATATATATATATATATATATATATATATATATATATATATATATATATATATATATATATATATATATATATATATATATATATATATATATATATATATATATATATATATATATATATATATATATATATATATATATATATATATATATATATATATATATATATATATATATATATATATATATATATATATATATATATATATATATATATATATATATATATATATATATATATATATATATATATATATATATATATATATATATATATATATATATATATATATATATATATATATATATATATATATATATATATATATATATATATATATATATATATATATATATATATATATATATATATATATATATATATATATATATATATATATATATATATATATATATATATATATATATATATATATATATATATATATATATATATATATATATATATATATATATATATATATATATATATATATATATATATATATATATATATATATATATATATATATATATATATATATAATTTCATAACATAGAGTGTCAAAAAGTGAGGACGTTAATTTTATTTTATTATAATTTTATTTTATTTATTTTTTTTTTATTTAATTATAAAAGAATCAATGAATGTAAATGTAATAGTTTCGATTTCAAATCATCGAATTACAATACTATTTAATTAAAAGTAACTGTTATTCCAATTTATAAAGGATTAAAATTATAAAAGTGGAAAAGATTAAGAGGAATAAATTAATTCCTTCAGAAGTATTGCGCTATTTTAAGCTGAAGCAGCTACCATGCAAACAAAAGGATGACAGAAATAAAAATAAGACGAAGAATAAGAATAAGTAGTGCTTCTTCTTAGTTCTTAAAACAAATAGAAGTACTCTTTTAGACAGCTGCGGTTGGTTGTGTGCATGAAGCAGGTGCTTCTCTCTCACTCTCTCTTTACCTCTCTACCACTGTCGCTCTCTTCATTCCTCCATCTCTCGCTCTCTTTCTCTCTCTCCCTTACACATTTCTCTTGTTTCATTTGAGCGACTAAAATATGCAAAACTGCGATTCATTTGACGATCCACTTACACTCAATTAAATTTAATTAACACAATTTTCCACTTTTGTGCGTTTGAAAAGCAAGCGACTTTCCATAGAAAGACAAAGGCTATCAAAAGCAGCCGCTGCAGAAGCAGCATCAGTAGCACAAACAACACCGTCAGTAGTGGCAGTAGAAGACACAGGCGTCACAAATACCAAAATATTCAGCTCAAAAACAATAAATGTTACCTAGATGCATAGAAAAAGAAGAAGAAGAGGAAAAGGCCGAATAGGGGAATTGTTTTGTTATCCCTTCTGTTGGTGTTGGTGTTGTTGGCCTTCCGTGAAGAAGCAAACGAAGAACAAATTCGTAATGACTGCATTGAGTGGTCGGAGTGGGTGTGGTTGAATAGTGTTGTTTCAGCTGCGGCTTAGGCTCGAATTCGTTGATATTCGTTTGACAATGGAAGAAACCAACCTCGCCACTGAATATTTGCTCATGCAAATCAGTCAAATCAGAAGACAAAACAGATGAAAAGAATGTGTCCAAACGAGACTCATCCACTCAAACTCAATTTCCATTATATAACGATATATATTATAATGATTTAGTTTCTTAGTTTGCCTTCACCTTGTTCTTCCTGCAGTAATTGAAATAATTAATAAAAAACAACCACGAAGGTTTACGACTTAATGAAAACATATGCAAGAAACTTGCACGATACTTTGTTTTGTTACGAATTCTTTCTTCATTCTATTTATAAATTGAATGTTGGGGCGTGAACATTGAGCATAAAGCGATAGAGGGCGAAAAAAAAAAGGAATTATAGAATGGAGTTACCACACCGACATACTCTAGTCATACTGACTAGTCACCAACGGAGACGGTCGTTGGGCGTATTTCACAAGTAGTCGGCTGTTTTATTATTTACAATAAAGTAAAAATTTATTGAAATATATTAAACACAATATTTTCAAAAGAAATCAAGTTAAATTTCAAATTTTAACATCGACCCTTAAAGTTTACACATAGTCGAGTTTTCATGAATAATTCATTAAAGATTGATGAATGAAAATGGGTTTTGTAAAAATGACGTTTGCGGTTGTCACAGGAATTGTGCGCAGTAATTTATTCAGAAAAAGAACAAGATAACTAAAAAGGAAAAGAAGAAGACCGAAAGAATAATGTCGTTTATTTTTATAAAAACTTCTAGAAGTTTTTATGAATATTTAATTCGGTTTTTATAAAATATATTCAGTTTACACCTAATTATAATAAACAACTTTAACAAGTGCTTAACATCAGCTTTATCGTCATTACCATCATTATTAATATTGCAATAATTAAACCCAGAACTTTTGTCAACATTTTGAACGAACTGTGCGAGTGGCAAACTATTATAATATACGACTTTTATGTATACTATACTATAGTTTAGTCTATAGTAAGATATATGAAAGAGTCTCCTCTATAGTGTTTTACTCCTTCTTCTTCTTCTTCTTTTTCTCTTTTACTCCTCTTTCCTTTTTCTTTTTTCCAAAGTAATTATTCCTCTTTTTTTTACATATTGTATCCCCTTTACTGCCCTAAATTCTCTTTATATGTTTATATCGCGTATAACTAGTGCATTTTTTCCAGTACTATCTATTTCAAATTTCTTCTCTTCCTCTTCCTCTTATGCCCCATTTTCGGGTTTTCAAGAGCCAAAATTTTATGTGGATTTTTCATATGCAGGACCAGTCAATCGCTTCTACGGTATTTGCTGACAGGATGGCGTCATGGTGTCCTAATTTTGTTTGTCGGACTGGCGACATGTTTCGAAAAGTATCGCATGCATTATGTTCTCATGGTTTCAGTGAATTATTACGGAGTGATATTTGATGAAGTGAAGTGAACTTAATGGCCAAACAAAGTATGCTATATAAAAAGTAAATAAAAACATTTTTCAGTGTTTTTAGATGGTGGCGATAAAAAAAGAAGACCCAGGAACGAAATAGAATTGTTCAGGAAACAAATGAATGTGGACCACTCGAAACGAGATCTAAATTTCACAAGATAATCAATAAAAACATTATTATATAAAAGGTTTTAAAAATTATACAAATATACGAATGATATACAAAGTTGTTACTAAAAGCCTTTTCGTATTGAAAAGTGTCATACGATAATATTGGTAAAATTAAAAAAATTTACTACGTACTTTTTTTAATATTTCTTCACACATTTTTAAGTCAAATATATTTCATTCTTTTGAAATTCTTTTGAGTTATCCTAGGCTGAATGTGGGCGTTTAGTTTATACTTTGTCTTGTAATGTCATCTAATTCTGAACCATGGTTTAAATCTTGAGCCTTCTCTCCTCGGGAAACCTGTTTAAAATCAATTTAAAGATATGCAATCAATATTTGGAATGGCAACAAATTTCTATCCTTAAAGTGGGCGGGCTAGTTAGTTTCTGATTCATATAGTATTCTCATCCTATTATCATTTAAGGTTTATGACTTCATGGAAAGTCATGCAGGAAACCTGCACGATAGTTCGTTTTATTTTCATTACGAATTGCTTTTTCACTTCATTTCCAAATTGAATATTAGGGCGTAAATGTTAAATATTAAGGGGTAGAGGACAAAAAAAAAAAAGAAGAAAGAATGATGGGATAGAGTCACTGCTATACACCGTACTCTCATAAACCAGCCATACTATAAGTCACCAGCAGAGAGATGTTGAGGGTATTTCACATTAATCGAAGGTTTTGTTATTTACAATGAAGTAAAAAATTACTAAAATATATCAAACGATATTATCAAAAAATCACCGGGGATTTGGATTAAAATAAATTCTGAAATTTGTACCGATTATTTGAGAAGACCAAAGTTTCCTGCATTAGGGTGGGTGTGGCTAGTTAATGCTTTGTCACCTTGTTCTGAGTATTGGTTAAATATCGATTTGGATTGAAAGCAGCCCAATAAAATTGTTACAAAAAATGTCTTTATTCATGGAAGGAGTTTTAAAACTAAGTGGACAGTTTTTTCATCGAGACAGTTCATGAAAATGACTCAGATTTTTGAGTAAAATTAAACCTATAAAACAATACAATACAATAGAGAGAATGCTTCTTTGGAAGAAATTAAATTTCTCGCCTGTGCGCTTTTTTAATTGAGGCGAGATTACAAAAAAGGCTACGATTTCTCAGTCGGGAATAAATGACCGGTTTGTTTTGAAAGACAATTAGTTTAGAGGTAAAGGTCTAAAACAACACCGAGGAAACGTTATTTAGATCGGGATATTGAAATCAACGTTAATGGCGAAGAAGTTTACTACCGTTTAGGATTACTCTTTTGTACCGAAAGAAACTGCAATAATTGTAAAAGCTACTTTTAAAAAAATCTCGTTATTACTTTCGTACAATCGTAAACCTTGTTTACTCAAATGTCAAAATCGTTAAGTTTTAAATTTTCTCATTTTTTTTACTTTTTATGTTCAGTTTTTTCATTATTGTTTTTCTAACTATTTCTCTGAACTTCTTGCAAGAAATTCGTTTTTCTTACTGAAGAAAATAGAAGGAGTGCTGTAGATGTTCGTTCCGTTAATGGTTTTATTATAAAATCAATAATTAACGACCTTCCGTCGACCAATGACATGGCTAGAGTAGTAATAAAGAGCAAAAAGATTAATAGAAAAACCACCAACAAATATAAATTATTAGCATGAGTGAAAAATCATAACCACGATGACAAAAACAAAAAGGAAGAAAAACAAACTAAAAGCACAATTGCTGAGTGGAAAACGTGAAATAACAAAAAACAGACTTAGCAAAAGTATGAAATAAAGTAAATAATTTAATCAAAACAACAACAACAAATAGAGTAGAAAAATTAATGCGAATAGAGAAGAAACATTTTAAGACTATAAAAATTGAAATTCCGCAACAGTAGCAGCAAAAGCAACAACCAGAAATTGTGTTAGACCCATAATGAAGGCATTAATATGTCGAGAAATCGGGGACGAAGGGAGGAGTCATTTAGGCTCACTGACTTCTATACCACGCCTATCTGATAAAGCACACATAAAGCATACACACACATGCACACACATACGCATACACACACATACCATACACTTATAAAAATATGACAACAACAAAAATATACAAAAATGCTCGACGTCTGACAACGATATTATCATTTTGATATTTCAGAAAGTTCATCCATGACAAATCATCAAGGAAACGATTACGGAATGTTTGTAGATTTTTGATTAAGTTTTATAATTTTTAATCAAATTTTATGTTTTGCAGTATGCTCACAACATTCTGTAAAATAAGGCAGTCTTGTAGTCTTCTAATTTTCTTCTCAATTACAGAGTTAGTCAATAATAAAAGATGATCATTATGAAATTTTAAGAATTTGATTAATTCCTGTGACGTCTATCGCCTCTACTCCGTTGAATACAACATAATTTCTTTGTATTTACCTTGATTAATAAATAAGCATGATTCAGTATGATGCTGAAATGTCATGAGCGATTCGTTCATGTTTGCTCAAGGATTGAATTGAACTACTACTACTATTGTATTTCACGCATATAGAAATAAATCTTCATCGATATTTTCAATGCAGGTCACAGCAGGGTCACAAAATTTACAATTCATCGATCTTTGGCGATAAAGCACGAGAGAAAACAAAACCAACAATAATAACAACAACAACATACTTGCAATAGCTACTTCTTATAAATAAGAAAGAACTTAAAGCCAAACGAAATTATTTACTTTTTTCTATTTTGTAAATGTTGATTTTTAATGACTTTTTGAAATTTTTTGTATCTGTTTTGTTCAATACGATTCCATCGGTTCACAAAACGATACAGTTAATTCCTTACAGTTTTATGTGCTTTTCCTCCGCATTCTTTAGCAGTTACGTCACCGGTTGCAGATTTTCTTCTGCATAACAACTACTACTGTTGTAGCCACAACTACTAGTAAACAATTGGCTTACATTCTATTGGGACAAATACTTATTTCTTCGTTTATTTTCCGTACTTGATCTGATGACGTCATAGCTGTTTTGTTCGTTTAATGAACGAATTTCCATGAAATAAAATTTAGTAAGTTTTGAAACCTAATTTATGATGCGATATCCGTGCAGTAGAATCAAGTGTGCATCCCCTTTGGAGAGTGAATTCTGCTTAGTTTAAGCGCTGAAGAGGATTTTCCATGAAACCTTATCCAAATTGAGGCAAACTCGAAAAATTAAATATTAGATTGAGTTTAAACAGGGCGCGTTTAGAGTAGTGACTTATTCAAGCCTTTCAAAATTGGAGGACAAACATATTAATCAATAATTAGCGATTAATTTAAATTAACATGAGTTTCAACGATTAATTCATTACGATTTTATCCTAAATGTCTTCCGGGCTTATTGGAGGACATGGCATTCAGCCTAGCCAAACCATCAACAAAATTGTATATTGTTGCTGCCGCTCTTCCGAAGAGTGCCAGTAGGCCGACGGGGTAATTGCGACCCATTGTCGGCCATTCACGAGGTAATGGCGACAGAATTTGGCAAAAGCATTTTAAAAAAATGTTATAAGCATGACCTCTATACAAAAGTTCCGGTGAGAGGTGTGGTGCGGCGTGCTTGTGTAGTTGAGGGGGAGGGGAGTGGGAGGGGGTGAGTGATTTTACTGGCGTTTGTTCCGTTTCCTTTTTCCTTTACACGTACACGAGAAATACACATGAATTTGTCAGAGATTTGCATTGCTTTGTTTGTTGTTGTCGATTAGTTGTGATAACTTTGTAATATGTATCTAGTACGTATGTGTATGGGTATGTATACATGTATGAGTGCATGGCTTGAATTTTTATTTTGTTTATTCTACTTAATTTTCATTTGCTCTCGCTAGTGCCTGTCATTGTTCCTTTTTATTATTGTTGCTTCTATTGTTGTTCTTGCTGGTACGATTGCTTCCACAGCCACTATCGTTGTCACTCAGTTGTCCTTATTTAAATGCTCTTGTTGTCATTGGTTGACAATTAAAATGAGATCGCTTGAGTTCACCGCACGGAGGACTCAATTATTAAGGATGTCTTTAGTTATTTTTGTACTAAATTCAATGATTCAAATGAAGCTTTTCGAAAAATAATTAAGAGTTTATTGTAAGTGTTCAATAATTTGAATTATTCTTTTTATTATTTTTATTTAAATTGTATTCCATTCATTGTAATTCAATAAAATTTTCACCATGTTTTCACCCACATCGTTGCAAATATCACACAATTTTTCATACGCCACGGTGTCCTTCCTAAGGCTGTTTTGCTATCTCTCTTGCGTTATAGGTTTTTCTATGACCATGAGTGGGCAAATCGCTCCCATATCCCCCAAAAATTTTCTGAAAATTTCGTCAAAAGTGAGGGCGCGTAGAAAGAAGGTGCGAGGAACGGATTGCAGAAAGCGGGAAGGTTAGAATAAAAAATAAAATGGGAAATAATTGACAACTGCTTAAATTAAAATTTAATTAATTATTGCTTCCATTACTAACAAAAATCGTAGTAGTAGTAGTTGTTGTTCCCGTTTTTACGTCATTAGTATCGATCGCGTATCCAGAGAGATTTTATCGCAGCAAGAAAGAAATAACAAAAACGAAATAATTTCAGTGCACTATCCTGAAGGGAATGCAACGAAAACAACAACAAAAAGGACGCATTTACCATCAACGCCTATCAAGATCAAAGAAGAGCATCAAAAGAAGCCAAAGAAGACCCTGCAGCCGTCTTTAATTAGTTTCGATACTTGAGCTCCTCCGCTCGCTTGACGTGTTGCCATAGTTGAACTTCTGCCATCTTCCACCACCTTCCATCCCTTCGACTGCTCCAATTCAACCGTCACTTTCAACTATCCTTAACGAAACAATTAAATAAACTTTTTTCTTTTCGCCTGCGCTTTCTCTCAATCCCTGCTTTTTCATTTTTACCACCTTCTGGATTCAATTTTTCATTTTTAATTTTTATGGACCTGGAGAAGCGTCGGCCTTTTTTTAAAAGTTTCTTATTTTTTTACTGACATTTAATAACGTTTCATAACTTCTCCAATATTTTGTTCTGCACTTCTTCTTTTTCATCTTTATAATTATTATCTCTTTTGTCGTTTCTTCTTTCTGTCGCATTTTTAATTTATAACTTTTTCTTATTTAGCAATTTTTTGAATACACTTTAAATATTTTCATCTTCTAATTAATTTTTAATTTTGGTTTATACTTGATTTTTTGTTGTTTCTAATGCCTTTATTACATCATTATTGAATTTAAATTAATGTAAACATTGCGAGCATTGCGACAATTTCCTTTTCGGCGTCCTTTTTTCAAAGGCCAAATTGGCCCGTCACAAGAAAAGGGCTTTTTGCGATCCTTTAAAAATTACACGATTCTAATTCGTCCTTCTTTCGAGTTCGAACAAATAAATGCTTTATATACTTTATGTTTCTTTTCTGTAAGGAGACGTTTTGGGGCGACATTTTGGGAAAAACTATTAGAGGAGACAAAGACAATTTATGGTGTGGCGGGAGGCGGGGGTGGCAAGAAATGGAACGAGAGAACAAACTTTTGACAAAATGAAATTTCAAAAGGATATTTTTACAAAATGCATTTACAATATCGTGTGAAATAGCCAGAACAAACAGAGGAAGGTGAAGAAGAAAGCATAGGAAAAACGTGTTGTTAAAATCGTAAAGGGACAAATTAGTATAAAAAACCCACAAAAAATTGTTCATCATTGTCCACCATTTAACAAACTGCTGCTGCTTCGGTTCCAGACAATAATTTGTCTAAAAGAAAAGGAAGAAGACAAAGAAGTGCGTTTAGTAGCTTCATGGGAAACAAATAACCCAAAATACGTTTTGTTTTTTGATGATTTTTTAAAAAAACCTCTGTCAATTGAAAAACTTTGCTATGGTTTGTCACAGTTTTTATAATTTTAAAACAAGAATGGAACCAATAAAGATCGTTGACTTTAATTGCAATGTAATATAACCTAATGTAATGTAATTTAATGTAATTTCAGGCTAGCCAAAAGGAATTGAATTTATTAAAGCTTTATCTAGGTTTTCTAGATCTGTTTCGTTTTAAAAGAAAGACAAGAACAAAATTCTCCATTAATTTCTCGCTATTTTTTTCTCTTTTGCAGTTAAAGTATTATGAATTAATTCATAATATGTCACAGCTGGAAAATGGAAAATTTATTTGGATTCATTTAAAGTGATGTTATCCGTAAAAAAAACAACTACGAATACAACAACAATAACATCTCTAATAATAATAAGTTTGGAGAAATGTGGCGATAGATTATCCTGGCGATAAGTGCAGGATGTCGTAACAAAAAAAAAAAAAAAACACGAACTACGCGCCAATAAATATAAATAAAAAAACAACAAACTAAACAAACAAAAGCAATAAAATAATGAAAACAATAACAACTACTACAACAACAGTGAATACAAAATGAGAATTTCTTGTAAAAAACAAATGCTTGCCAGAAGAGAAGTAAAAAATGAAAACTGATAAAATATTAAATTATTAATATTTAGTTTATTGTTAACTAATTATAAAAACTAAGCGAAGAATTAAAATTTAGGAATTAAATTAAGTTAAATTAGACTGAGAATAAGGAAATGTTAAATAAATAATTTTTTTAACAAAAATATGGCACCGCTTAACGATTGACTCGAAGTGCCATTTGAGATTTCTAAAATATTGGCGAATTTTTAATTTCACAAAAAGCAAAGAATTCGGAAACTTCGGAAAACAACAACAACCGCAAAGTAGTGCACTATAGTTAGAAATGTCTTAAGAAAAATAGCATTTAGTTTGTTGTTTCGATTGCTTTAAAAATCTAAACTAAAAAAATTAAGAAAAGATTGCAGATAATAGAAAAATTATTAAAAGTTTTCAAAGCCATTAAGTCATAAAAAGAAACTATATTAAACAGCAAAATGCTTTTTCATGTTTCAAGTTTAACCCTCGGACTAATTTGAACGTTAACGCTTTTGAATTAAATACCAAAATGCTTTAGAACAAAGAATCAAAAAGAAAAAGTGAAACACGAATGAAAAAGCTAGAAAAACAAGATATCAAATTAAATTCGTGTTAAGGAAAAAATCTTAAAATTGCAAAATGCCGGGTGGACGTCGAGGACTCGTTGCACCGCAAAATACTTTCCTGGAGAACATAATTCGGCGATCGAATTCACAACGTAAGTGTATAAAAAAGAGTTTATAAAAAACAAATAACAAATTACGATTTTGTAGTTATAACTTTAATTAAAAAATGTTCAATTATTACAATTTTTTTTAGATTATTTTTATAAATAATGCTCAGAAGTGATGACTTCTTTTGAAATTTTGTGACATGGGCTGATTGCATTTTTGGCTAAAAGTTTTTAGATTTAGATTTGATAAAAGTTTGCGAAATTTACTTAGTGATCAATTTAATTCAATTCAATTCAATATCAATAACAACTCAATTCTTTAGTTTCATTATTGAAATAATTTGCTGGTAGAAATGAATGAACTTTACGAGGAAAAGAATTTAATTAATTCTAAATCCAAAATTTTTTTAGGAATTCTAAATAGTTTCGGTACCCAGGGGGAATTAAATGAGAGCAAGTATTTCGTTGTCATTTTGTAGCAAAATTTATAGCATCTCAGAAGTTGAGCAAAAAGATAAGTTTAATTGGCTCGTTTTGTGCTAACCTCAATCTTTTTCTCTTTTCTCATTCTTTCTTTATCAACCTAAATTTTTTTTTCATTTAATTCCTTTCTATTTTTGGTTTTGTTGCTTTTGTGGCCTTCATTTTTGGTTGTTTTCGATTTTTTTGTTGCAATTCGTACAAGAAAAAAAAGGAATGAGTATTGAAAGTGTTAAAAGTGTAACAGTATGCCAAAGGCATTTCTTTATATGGAATACGGGAATGGACACGTGATAGTGGGGAGGTCATTCTAACACATAATGAAGTTGACCAATCAAAAAGAAGTATGTCCAAAGCAAAGAAAAATAAAGCAAAATGAAAATTCTCAAATTTAACGGGAAAGCAGCTCTGGGAAAACGGGAAATTTCGTCGATTCTGGTCGATTGTTCGTATATATAAATGAAAAATTGGCTCAGTCCAGCAATGAAAAGATTCGTGTCAGATGTTCAATATCATTTGTAAATATCATTAGCTTCTACAGAGATAAAGGGGGAGGACACTCGTTGCTGTAAATTCAAAATTCGTTATAATGGCCATTTTTTATAGTCTGCAGAATTCACGTGCACAATGAGTGAAATGTCGTCCGATGTTATTCTTGTTCACTGTGCGTTTGCTAACCAGTAAAACGCCATATTTGTCATTGAGCGTGTTGAAAACATCTATTTATATTTAATTTTCACCAAAAGTAAACAATACCGATGGGATTTTATTTTATGAAAATCAATGGGGCATATCCGCAGTGTAGTGAGGGATAACCCCTTCAAATCTACCTGAAAAAATATAATTCTTAAAATCTTACATGAAGTATAGATATATATAAGAAGTTTTTATCATAAAAGTACCACTAAATTGGTTATGGTGAAATACTTTTACCTGAGTTTCCTTTTATACTAGAGAAGAAATTCGTTGTTCGGTTTTTGGTTTATTATAATGGAATAAATTTGAACTATATTAATTTTCAATTTTTGCTTACTAAATCATGTTTTATTTGTCAAATAATTAAGAAATTAGAAATAATATGTTTTATGTTCAATGAATTCAAATAAATTGTCTATCGTTTCTCACCTACGACCTCCGTTAGAATCGTAGACGTGGCTACTAATTACTCAAGAAACTTGTACCAAATTTTAAGGAAAATGTTCCATTTTGTGAATGGAATCCAAAAACGCGCATGCAATCATTCTATCTCTTTATCTTCGGTCTCCCTGTCTCCGTGTAAAACGGGTTTGTTAATTTTGCGAAGTTCTGGCAGAACCGAAACCGCGAAAAGGATCTTTTAAATTTTTTATCTTCTAATTTGCTCAATAAGCGTCTTTGTCCTTTTCCTTCCCTTATTTCTTTTATCGCTTTTAAATTTCAAAGATAAATTTAATTATATTTAAATTTTTTTTTGTTCTTTAAACAAGTAAGAACGCTAACTCCAGCTTGGATGAAACTTATGGGGTATGGTATATGGGTGAAAGATATACCCGTAATATAAAAATTTATGGTTTAAATTAGTGTTGGAAACTATCGATTGAAAACTATTGAGTTATTTATAAATTTATTCATTTATTCTAGAGTTTTTTCCGGTAGCTTTTAGTATTTCAGAAATTATTCAACAATTAAATCTGCTTCCAAAATTAGTAATTACTAAAATACTCCGAAAAAAGACCGATACCAGATTAGTTAAACCATAGAGTAAGAAATAGAGTAAGTTATTCTACGGTTAGTAAGTCAACCATAGAGTAAGTTATTTCTTACTCTATGGTTAAACACGAGCAACGAGTTAGTTGATTATGTTGTAAACACATAAGTTGAACTCGAATAGTTCGAGTAAATGAAAAAAATAATTCGATAGTTGAAATCATTTACTGAATAACTATTGATAGTTGAAATCAGTCGATAGCTTCAAACACTAGTTTTTAAATCATGTAATCAGTGCGCGGGGTAGACTCTTTCAGACAAACAGACAAACGGACAGACGTGGCTATCTCGACCCAGTAGTTGAGTCTGAGCAAGAATATACATACCTTTCTACACTTGCCACGCCTACTCTAATGCTTTACAAACTGAAGAACAAGGTTAATACACTCTGATCCCTTTATGTGCAGGATGTAGAAAGATGAAGAAGATTATTTCATATTATTTTAATTATCTTCATTACTTTTCTAAATTTTTATTATTTTAATGTTGATTAAATGTTGCCTTAAGTGCCATTTCTCTCTCTCTATGTCTCTCCTCTCCTCTCATTCTACCTCTCCAATTCCTATTTTCGCCGCAATCTTAAGTTGTTTTAAGCAATATTAAGAATTCTAGCCTCTTAAGCCCGAGTGGTCCTTAGGCATTACTTGACTTTTGTTCTTCTTAACTTGCAGCATGATTAAAGGATTTTATGATCAACAAATAAGTTTTGAAGTGTTATGGAAAAGGATAAGACGCAGAAACGACAGGGAAGGATAAGGGCATACGATAATATTTACATTTAAAGACCGCAGAATTTGTTGAATGTGATGAACCGAGAAAAGAACGAGAGAATTAATAATTAATAAGCCTCTCAAATTTTAAGTCAGTTATATCGAAATATTTTTTCAAAAATTTTTTAAAAATTCTGCAAAATTTAATATTCAATTTTTTTACGGGAATAGGACCCAACTGATTCTTGTTATTAAGTCCAATTTTATTTTTCATTTCCTTTCGATAGATAGGCCTGATAATTCTTAATCCGTAACACCAACAGATGTTTTGAAACATATCCTTGACCAGGGTTAATCTATTTTTTTAAAAGAAATACATGGAAATCAAATATTCTTCAATGATTCTTCAATGCTTCTCGATTCACTTTTGATTGTTTCTTTCAAAATTTCAAAAAAAATTGCTTTGTAATAATATTAATAGTCTTGCGATCAATTTTAAATATTTGAAGATATCATGTGGGAGATCCATATTTTCTTTGTTTTTATGGTCAGAAAATATTTATTTGAATTGATTGCTAAATTGTGTGTTTGTATTCACAAGATGGTATTGGTTGAATATCGTATCAATTCATACGTTTAGCTTTTGCTACATTTGTGTGTGTGTAAAATTAATATGTATTTTTCTTGTCGGAAGTATGTTTTACGCTTTATTTACCTTTATCCGCTCCTCGTGCTTTTCATGCTCTTTTCCTCGTTCTCCCAATACTTTAATGTACGTTTCTGTCTGTAAGCATTTTATGAAATTGTCGTGTCTGCATTTTCAAGAACAAGATGAGTGGGGGAGGCGAATGGGGTGTGCCTTTTAGGGTATTCTTTATTTACGGAAAAAGGAAATAAATTGCAAAATGTGGCAGTTATTTTTAACGTTTTACATAAACACAATCTTCTTTATACCCGACACCATATACATACGTACCCTACATGTATATAACTGTCTACATACATCTGTTTACAACAAAAAACGGCCAAATAAACCTTCGATTTTGCAGTTAAAAAAATTTACATATGATGCGACACGTGTATGAAAATCTATTTACATACATTTACATATACTTGGAGATATATATACTTGCGCACACACATGTACACGATATGCATATCCATATGAATACGTCATGCAGTTGTTCCAAGTCACAATCAATAGCAGGGCTAAGACGCACCGAGGCAATAACTTAATCTAATTTATTGAGCTGGCTTCAGCTGGAAAGGGGTGGGAGGTATGGGTGGGGGGTTACTTGTCCATTAAAGAAGGAGGTAAATTCGCTGTCCTACAAGTGAACGATTTTTTGTTGCCGTTGCTTCGGCTGTATCTGCTTATGTGTGATGAAATGTGATTAAATGCAAAATAAATAACAAATAAAATCCAAGAAAGAACGACGGAAGGACGACAATAACAAAAAAATAACGAGTACTGGCAGATAGAAGTAGAAGAAGAAAACAGGAAGGAGAGGGAGAGAGCGAATGCAAGAGCTGCAACGAATTACAGCTATCGAAGTAAAACGCCGCGATTAATCCTTTGATTAATCCGATGAAGCTGGGGGAGAACGTTCAATATTTGGAAAATTTTCTATAGGCTTTAACTGAACCTTTTCTTTTTTTCTAGTTTGTCGAGTGTTTATTATTTTTAGTTACTTTCTTGTATAATATTCTACAATAATATAAGACGCAATGTGATTGTTTTAGGGTTACCACGCAAACATATCTTTTATATTTCTTTCCTCGATTCACCAAATGGTGATATAAAAAGGATGTGTGCGAAGTTAACGGTATTGTTTTTATTACGTCTCCATTTGTCGCATTGCGCCAACGCCAATTTAGCAAGAAATATTATTCGCATTATAATATTTCATGCCCTTAACAAAGTATTTATTGCCTATAAAAATAAAAGAACACAGAAAAACACGCATGAAAAAATAATTATAGCATTTTTTATTTCTATTTAATTTAGAATTAATTAATTAATTTTTTTTCCTTTTTCTTTTCTAAAACAAGAACGAATTTCGATGGTGCTCAACCATTGAAATGAATTCTAAGGTTATCCTAATATATCATAATTTGTTTTATTACATGATATAGTTCAATCAAATTCAGATTTTTGTGTTTTAATCTCTAAAACGAAAATGGAATATCTCGGAAACTGGAAACTTGTCGACTGAAAACTTTCCTGATTTCTTAATTTATTTATTTGCCTTGATGTTTCGTTAACCGCGTTAATGAGTATATATAACGTAACATCAGAAAAAATGATTAATTGATAAAAAATTTTTAATTTTGGTCCGGACCTTCCTCAGCTTGTCTACCTGTAAGCCAATCACTTTATAATTATCCTTGACCTTTCATTTTGGCGCTAAAAGACTAGCTTATGGATACTCATAATTGTAGGCGATACTGATAAATTTTTTTATAAGTGACCATGAGAACCATCCATCCACTGACCGACCTTGTTTTGAAGGTGTTGGCATCTTCCGTTTTAGTTTAATTTTATAAAATCAATTAATTTTACATTTACGTGCTTTCCCACGTAACTTGATACATTAATCAAACTGAAAATTGTTTGATGGCGTCGAATCCTTTACGACTACAGTTAATCAGTGGATCAGTCTGTGGATCAGTCGCTCTTCTTCTCGCTTTTAGTGTAAAGCAATAAATTACTACTTTCATTTAATCTTACTTAACGCCCACCTCCTCCAGCTATCATTTCCTCTCTCTTTTTCTCTCCTATTTTCAGTTTACTATTATTTTTCTATTCATTCATTTCTTTCGCCTCGATAAAATCGTCTCATTTTCTTTTAAAGCTCACCTGCTGCAGTTGCTACTTGTTGTCGTTGTTGTTATTGCTTTTGTAGGCATTTTTGCTGTTTTTACTGTCTGGCTTCTGTTGCTCTCTCTATCACGCAGTTAAATTTTCTTTCATGTTTGCACAAAAGGGAGCAATAAAATTTTAATTGCTTTAAAAAAGAAGCAATAAAAGAAGTTCTTATTGGTTTTTAAAAAGATTCAAACCAACGTGATTAAAAGAGGAGAAATCGTTCAATTTCTCCCTATTTGTATGAAGAGAAGATGACCGTAAGAGGAAGGAAATTTGCAAGTCATTAATTAAATGAAGGTGAATAGAAAAGGGAAAGAATTAAAGAGAGAGATAGAGAAAGAATGTAGAACAGAAGCACGGTGGGATGGAACGAGAGAAGGAAGGGAACTTGGCTTTAAAGATCCCAGAAATCTTATAACATTAGTTCCTAATAGAATTAATATTTCTTTAACACGTTTTCGGTCCCTAAGATGTTAATCTTCACCTATATTTCACCAGTTCAGTCCTATTCATTCTAATCTATTCATTCTGTTCCATTAAGTTTTTATATTTAGTGCTCGGCTTGTTTTACTTTACCATTGTCGATTGAATATTGAAATTCTTCCTTTTTTTGAGATCCCACCAACAATTTATCCATGCCATCCATGCCTACAATAGTCAAACTCTTCTAACTTCTCTAACAATTTTGTTTATATTTTCTTTACCGAGATCCTTAAATGATTCTTTTTTTGGTTAGGTATTCTGTGCTTTCTTACACCCTGAGTCCGCTTTTTGAAAATAGTATCCTTATTACGGTTTTACCTTGACAAACACAACAACACTGTACAACAAGACAAACACTGTATGGTCTTTTGTTTGCCTATGTTCCTTACACTCCCTCTCTTTTTCTCCTGTAGTTTCATGACTTACCCCGTAACTGTTGAATAATTAATTTACCTTGTCTTTTTAATCTTGATGAGGATGTTGGTTATTCATGACTTGTGTATAACCAGATTGAATTCAGTTAGTTATGCTTAGCTTAATTTCGATAATGGCAAAATATATTCAGGTTTTACCTAATTCTAGAAATAAAACATAAGCGGTGAACGATTTAATAGACATTATTAAGATTCATTACGCTAAAATCTCAAATCCGTGACCACGATTTTAGCTCTGAGACAATGTTTTGGAAACAAACATTAATATAACAAGTATATATTGTTCTCTCTATCTAAAGAAATCTATTCAAATATATTGAAGAAAGGGTTGCAAAGGATTTTTTATATGAGTAATTATTTTACCCAGTAGCACACTTACTCTCTCTCTGTCTATCTCCCTCTATACCCTATCTCTCTCTCTAAAACATTCTAAAATAAGCGAACGTATTCCTTTACACGAAAATCACATTAGAAATGTAGTTTAGTGAACGAGTAGAATGAATTTATTCCTCGGTTTTATAATTGGCGCCACCGCTTATGTTGTTGTCATTATTTTAAAGAAAATTTCCGCATCCTTGAAAAAACTTGATTATTACGAAAATAGCATGGGAATTGCAATAAATGCTCCTCTCATTCTCTGTTGAATGGGCTACGGTGACGCAACACTCTTACCGACAAATGAGTGCACTTGAGTGGAAAATACGAGTCGGTCGTCAAGGCAAGCAAGAGCGAACGAGTGATCAGAATGTATGAATGAGTCGAGTGTGCTACGACAGCGGTTACTGTCACGATACCCATACGGAAATCTTTTTAAAGAGGATTTAAAATAATTTCATATTTATCTTAATTATGAAGAAGAATAAGATGGTGACAGGGGGAAACAGGGTAAGAGAAAGAGTGACTAATGAATAGAGAAGAGAAAGAAATATTTTTGACTATGAAAGAATCACCAGAAATTTGGTAAAAATGTTTAAAAGTTTAGTTAATAGCATACTTAATATTCCTTAATATTCCTTAAAGATCATTGGGTAAAAAATATATTTCTGCTCTCTTTACTAACTTATTCTCTCACATGGAAATGTAATATATGTGTGAGAGTGTATACATAATTTTAGAATGAACCGGACGTGCACACAAAATTATCACAATTTTTTTTCAAGAAGAAGACGGATATGAAACAGAAGAAAAATTATAATTATCAAAGCAAAAGATTATTAAATGTCTTAAATTTTGCCTTAAAAGAGAGAATATGACCCTAGCGTCGCCTGTGTCTCTCGAAAAAGTAATAACCGTAATAATAATTCCGTAATAAGTGTGTATGTTGTTTTAGTTCTGACGCGTTATTTTATTAGTAATTGTAGCTGCATATATATATATATATATATATATATATATATATATATATATATATATATATATATATATATATATATATATATATATATATATATATATATATATATATATATATATATATATATATATATATATATATATATATATATATATATATATATATATATATATATATATATATATATATATATATATATATATATATATATATATATATATATATATATATATATATATATATATATATATATATATATATATATATATATATATATATATATATATATATATATATATATATATATATATATATATATATATATATATATATATATATATATATATATATATATATATATATATATATATATATATATATATATATGCTGTTGCAGATATATTTACGATTCAAAGAAAATCTTATAGATATTGAAAATATTCTTTATCAAATGGTACGGGCAAATCGTTTAGTCCCAAATGTCAGTGATCATTTGATCCCAAATGATCCCAATCTCAAGATGTTGCTCATCACTTTTTTCCTTTTATTCTTCTTCGTTGTTTGTGCGACAAAAATGGTTTAGGTAGGTACAGTGGCTGTCGAAACCAACTCACTTAGGCCACAAGGGCCCATTGTGATGCCACAAGACTCATGGGCTAAAATCCAACATACTCTGCACCTAACATTAAATGTCTGATAGCCATCCTGAGCTGTCAACGAACGCCCTTAGCAGCGCGATATCCACGCACTCGAGCTCAGTCAAAGACTGGAAAAACCGTGAACCCAAGTATCTGAGTTTATTAGAGGCCAAGGAGGGGCACAAAAATGCCTTTAAAACATTAACAATTTTCAGTTGAAGAAATGACACTGGGTCGAAATTTTCGAATTTTAAGAACAAACGACGCCTTTGTTTTCAATTCGACAGCCGTGTATCATTCGTTTCTCGTAAGATTTTCTGGTGAAATTTTGCCTCGTAGGGAAATATCATCAATATTATATACATTTCTGCACCGTTTGTGATTTCCGATTCTTTGTGGACTTTTCGATGTCAAAGCTAATCAGAGGAAATAAAAAAGATAATTTTTTGTTATTCTCCTTTTTAGTAGTCCAATTTCACTCACTGGTAAGAAAGGGTTCTTATACGATTAATTATTTATGACCTGAAAACTCCTTTTTGAAAATCTTCAGTTAGAAAATTTAAAATACTTAAATATTGTAAAACTTTTCGAGATTGTATTACACTGAATACTGAATTCAAATGACAAAGAAAACGGGAAAGTTCAGAAATCGATTTAAATTAGAAGAGTGCCTCTCACTCTTCTCACCTATCCTCTTAGGTGGTCGGTCTAGAAACAGGTGTGATGGGGGGATACAAATAAGCAGACGGAATGATAAACTTGCTCATATATGGTTGAAATAAGGGTAAAGAGAGAGCCCATTATGAAAGAGGGTAAGTCAATAACCGTATGGATGAGTTGATGTATGGATGCATGTCTGAATGAGTGTTGGTTTGTGGAAATGAGGTGAAGAGTTAGAGAAGAGCAAGCTTCTCCCCAGGCGATTACGAAACTAAGAAAATAGTATAAAAAATCTATTGTCTCATAAGCAAAAGTCTGAATAAAAGCACGTTCAGAAAACTGTAATAAGGCAATCTCTTTCTTTCTCTCTTTCTCTCCCTTTCTACGTTTGCGTATATATATATCTTTATGTGTTTTTCATACCCTCCTGCACATATATAGTTCCACATTTGGAACGGTTGTTTGTACATAATTTTCTATGTCTGAACACAATGTTGGATGCTTGGTTTAATAAAACTATACCGTATCAAACAATGGCAATCAGCTGCATGGTAGAAAGCCATAACAGCAAAAACAGCGACAGTGAAAAGGAAAAATCTTCTTATCCTCTGTTCGACACAAACACAAAAACATGTTATTTCAAAACCTCTGGTCCTTCCAAAGGCTCTCCATTCATTCAAGTCGGTGCTATTTTTAAAATTCTAATTGTTTTGTTTGCTTCAATTTGTTGTTCTCTTTTCTCATTTAATTGTTGAAGCTTTGTTCTGAGAATAGATCGATTGGATTATTTTAAAACTGTACCGTTTCTGCCCATTCAATTTTTCCTTTTTGAAACATTTTAGATTTTCAGTTTTATTAATTGAATAAAATGGGTATATAAATAAATTAAATAAAATAAAAGTAAAAAAATCGGATTATTTAAAGAAAATTATTTTAATTATTTATAATTCGGAATATGTTGAGAGTAAAAAAAATCAAAGGATTGAAAAAAACCATCTTTTTGGTTTCTAAGGAACCTCAAAAATTAGTAAAAATGATAGCAAAAAAATAGGCCTTTGAACACTTAGTTCTAGAAAAAAGTTGAATGGTTTAGAGCTAAGAAATATATTTAGTGTGTAAGTGCTCAGCTGAATGTGGTAGAAGACGTGGAAAAAGATGCCCTTTGACTATGGTAACCAAACTCATTTGGTCAACCGCCTCCGTTACAGAAAATGAATTTTCTTCAGCGCCATTCCAGAGAAGAACTTTCTTGAAGTCAATGAACAGGGTACGAATATCAAGATTGAGATGTCACTGCTTTTATCGATTCATTTCCGACACATCGGTAATTTGTCCACGTTCAATAAAACTGAAGAAGATTCTATGAGAAAAGTTCTTAGTGAAATGTACATGCACAGGGTTTAACGTCACGTAAAGTAGAGCGAGCTCTTTAAATAAATCAGAATGTTAGATCGAAAAATTGAAATTAAACTGAAAGGTGAAAGAAATCCGAAAAAATTCAAACTTAAAATGATGAGAATTTTAATGCTAAAGGTGTTTATCTTGCTTAAAGGAAGGAAGTAATAAAACACCTCGTTAATGTTCAACGAACAATCGATTTCCTTGGAAGCGGTTGTAAAACAGGATTTAAATATACAAAAAGAGAGTAAACAACAGGGTAATTCCTTCCACAAGAATAATAATTTTGTTCGCGAATTTATTCTTTCTCAGCTAAAACGCCGTAAAAGTAAATGGTAGTCAAATTAAAGATAAAATGAATTAATAGTCATAGAAACCAGAAAAGAGTGAGTGACTATTGAATTAAGCATAATTTGCACCTTCCGAAATTGAAACTGCTCTAGATTTGTTACGATTAAGAAAATGATTTCCTACAATGTTTTCTTTAGTAAAGATTATTCTTTATCACGGGAATCATTCCATTATAAGGATTATTCAATTATTGTTAACCCTTGATTCCAACGATAAACGATTTTTCAAAAGATTTTGAAGTAAAAACTGCTTGGAGACAATTAAATTTGATTATCAAAACATTTTCGCTTACGTATCTCTAGCTGAATTTCAAGATATTTTTTATAGAGTACAAAAAATAAGCGTTCACAATTTTGAAAATACCGCATGATTATGTAATGGCAAAAATACTCGATGAAACCGATTAAAACTATTAATACTTGAAACCTTACGTAAATATTGCGAACTATTTTTAATTCTTCTCTATCGTTTGTAAAACTAAAAGAGCTCAGACGAGCGACGGCAAAGCGTGCAGTTTTTTATTGTGCATTTGTAGATACTCGTATAATTCTGGTTTTTTGCATTTTTCTCTAGCCCTTTTTCTTTTCTTTTTTCTCGCCGTCTGTGCTTGAATGCCTCCCTTTTCAGTTCAAATTGCAAAGGGTGATAAGGAAAAATGTGATTCGTAAAATCATCTAGTATTGTTTGTGATTCGATAATTTCTACGATTATTTGCAAATTTAGTTTTACTTTTCTTTCATAAGAAAGTTCCTCCAATTTTACCAAAATCAGTAGCCTAAATTTTCTACGATTGTCTGAAGAATAAGAAATAAAAACGCAATAGTTAAATAGCTTCTGATTATATAATTATATCCAGTACTAGTTTTGGATGAATTGCGAGAACTACTTCATCGCGAAATACGGGATTAGCAACTAGAAGAAAGAATGAGCAACGTACGGATTGAGCAATAACAACTCCAATAATCCTCTTTCGTCTTTCTTTCAGTATTACATTTTGCTTTAGATCATGTTTTTTTCTCGACAAATTGTTTGTATGCAGATTGTACGAAAGTAATTTAAGAAGCAGAATGAAGCAGGATAGAAAAACTTCCTTCCCTTTTCTGCTCTGCTAATTTTTTGAGAGACAAACAATAGAAGATAATATTTTTTCAAATTTTTCACTCCTTTTTCGACGCGTTTCTCTGAAGCTTTCCATTGGCTAACGGCCTTTCAATTGTTTGTCTGGTGGTTTGTCGGCCCTTTCAATCTTTTCATACTATTTTTTCTTTGTCTTTTTAATACATTTTTTATTTCAACAGCAAATCGTAGGTTTATTTCCTTCTGTTTCGTTTTCCTTACTTCCTTTTTTTGTGTGTGACATTGAGATTTAATTGCGTGTATACTTTAAGGCGCCAAGTCTATAAAGAAAAAGCAAAAGAGAAAGGAAGCAGGTTAACGCGCCCTCTGGGGCGACCTACCTACCGGTAAAAGGTACGGTTGTTGCCACTGTCGGTAGTGGGTTAATTGAGAATTCTTTGATGCACTCACAAAGATATAGAGGTAGAGAATAAAAAAAAAAGAGAGAGAGAAGATGGTAAAGTAGTTGCTCTGATTTTGACAAACAACAAAAATTGCGATAAGGAAAATTGTATTCAGCACACGGGCACATGCCCTCAAACGTTTATACACAATCGAAGAGTATAGTTTTCATGCCAACGTTTGTTGTGGTGGTTGGTTTTGTTTACCTTTGTTGCCTTTTTTGTGACAGTGTTGGTGTTGGTTGCGGTGGTGGGTTGGTTTCTGTTGTCCTATATCACAGTTTGTTTTGATGAATTGTTTCATTGTGTTGATGGCATGGTATCATTGTATGGCACACAATCATACACTCACACACATACCTCCTCTAACATGCGATACTAACATATATTTGGTTACTGTAATTGTGTCACTTTTTATGCTTTCTTACTAAAGTAATTTAGACAGACGTCTTCTTATCTTTCGGGTTTTGCGATCGCCGTCTGCCGTACATTCTACACAGTGTATTGTATTTATATATTGTATTATGAAATTATGTATATTGTATTGTAAAATTATGTAGATTTTAATAAGGTAATAATTTTTATTTACTTTATTATATAATAAAAATTTTAATAATATTTTATTATCTCTTTTTTCAGCGGATAGTTCGTTTCTTTTGGCGAATGCACAAATCGTTGACTTTCCGATCGTTTATTGCAATGAGTCCTTTTGCAAAATTAGTGGCTACAATCGTGCCGAGGTCATGCAGAAGTCTTGCAGGTATTCATGTTTAATTTAAAAGTCAATTATAAATAAAAGTCATTCTTAAATAAAAAGCCAATAAATTCATTTAACGATTAAACCTTTAAAAAATTAAACTTTAAATAATTTACAGAAGTAAATTACACTCAAAGAAATCATCGCCTGCGTTTGTGAGTGTGCAATTCAGTACACTTGAAATTATTCAGCATTAATAAAATTGATTGATTCATCAACAACAACAATATCGATCAGATGAATTACCGTATAGAGCGTTTGAGTAATAAATCGGATAAAAAGGGATCAGTGCGAGCAATAACGTAAAGAGAAAAGGATTAAATTTACTGTAATGACGTCATAAGTGTATTTGCAGTTTAGTTTCACTAAAATAGTTTGACGATGGTCATTTTTTATTCCTGACTGCCTTCTCGCCACCATCGCTTTTATCTCCACCTTTTAGACACCTATTACTCCATCCGGCGCCGTTTTACTTCGACACAATTTAGGCCATATGAGCATAGCCGCTGTCTTTGCTGCCGTTTCTTGCTAGCTGCGGGTTTTTGTTTTTGCCTTTACTGTAGTGATAATTTTTAACTTTTTTGAAATTATCCTTTCGTTTGCTCTAAAATTTTATTGACAGAATGCTAGTTTTTCTTTTTCTTCTCTTCCTTCTTCTATATTTTTACTGATTCCCCTTCTTCCAACCTCTTTCCTTTTTTATTTAATTTTTTATTTCTTTTCGCGTCTGTGTTTGTGTAATTGAGACCTACCCGTAATTTTTGGTGTTTTAATCCCTTTTGGGAGATTTAGAAAGGCACGTTGGCGTCTCTGTTTATTTTTTACATTCCAAATGGTATGACGTGCAGTAAGATTAATTTCTACTGCGGTTTTGCGTATGGATGTGTGTGCATGTATGTGAATCTCTATGTCTGTACTACCGAGTTTTCGTGCTTTTGGATCAGAAGATTGGTTTTTCTGTTCAGCTGTGTTTTTGTGTTTTTGTTTGTGTGTGTGTGTGTGTGTTTCTGAGCGTTTGTGTAGCTTGGTGTTTGTGCCAAACTAGAATTTAGTCTAACTTAATGTGACGTTTGGCATATAATACATGGCGGAAGTAGGGCAAGCGCAACCGGAAGTGGCGTTGTAAAATACTTATTGCAGTGTTGGCAATAATAATAATAAAAAACCCAAATGTATTTTGAAGGGAACTGCGATAAAATTTAATGTAAGCCGGAAGAACAATACGAGTTTAAGGTTTTAACTTTGATGGTTATATAACATTTTCTTGAATAATGTGAATGATGTTGTCGTCGTCGTTGTTGTTGTTATAGGCTTACTACGATGGTTATAGGCGCTATCTGTGGCTACGATAGTCTTAATGGAAGACACTATTCTCTTTCCTTTAAAGTCGACACATCTTTTAATCTTTGACTAAATAAAAAAACGAACTTAGTAATGATTAATGACACCCGACACTTGATTTGTTAGCATACTGTTACGTAGACTCGCGCACGGGCCCGTATAGGACCGCGTTGTTCTTTATTTTTGTGTAACGACTCATTGGTTCGCATCCACTCTCCTGTATCTACCGCCCACTAAAGAGTGTTGTCATTTAAATTCGTACCTTCTTCCTTCAATATCTCCCTTCCTCCCAGTACCCGAAATAATGTGGTAAAAACTTTGCGATAAGTTTTGTTTCTACCGATTTGGAATTGTTTAATTTTTGTTACGAAAGCTTTATATCTGGATATTATATGTTTTATTCTCGGTTTACTTTTGAAAATTTTTTCAAAATTTTGGGACACGACCAAAAAAAAAAAGCGAGATA
Source organism: Physocephala rufipes (assembly GCA_963966595.1). NCBI lineage: Eukaryota > Metazoa > Arthropoda > Insecta > Diptera > Conopidae > Physocephala > Physocephala rufipes. The sequence goes on from OZ016504.1 coordinate 39,637,746, forward strand.
AAAAGCAATTTGGAGAAGGATTATTTGTGAAGATTAGTTTTTAAACTTTTTTAACTTTTGAATTCATTTCCGAGGATAAAATTCTTTTCTCAGTTTGTTAAAAAAGATTTATACGACTTTTTTGCAGATAATACCACAAAAAACAGGGTGAGACATACTACTATATAACTTGTTGTTCCTGTCAATTTTGAAAATTCATTATTGAATAGAAGAAGAAAAAAAGCAATGACACATAAAGAGGCAAAGATCAAAAGTTTGAAAATGATAAAATTTGTTCGCATTTAATAAAACAAACTCTAAACTACTCGTTTTTTCCCATATTTTATCCTTATTCCCGATCTCTATCTCTCTCTTTCTCTGTTTTCAGATGTGGCTTCATGTATGGCGAGCTTACAGACAAGGAAACGGTAGCACGATTGGAGTACACGCTGGAAAATCAGCAGCAAGATCAATTCGAAATACTTTTGTACAAAAAAAATAGTGAGTGATTTTTAGATGATATTTTTGGGGTAATCTTTCAACTTGTTGTATTTGATATTCACTCCATTAGAGCTCCTCCATTGCTCGGAATAAATAATCAGTTTTATGTAATCCAATAAAGTAGTTTTGTAGTTGTAATGACTGTCCAGGGGGTGGATAAGTCAGCTAATAATTGTTATAATTATATAATGTTTGCGCGATTGATCTTTTTTGAGGGGAGTATTAGAACTCTTTCTATAGAAATACAGAATCACTAAGAGAAGTATTTGGGCTAGCTTTTAATTTGTAGTATTTGGTCGAATTTCAAATGTATTCAAGGGTAGGTTGCCGTGCGTGTAAACGAAATGTGTTTGATTGCAATTACTGGGAGGGGATGCGCCAAAAGTTCCTTTTGATTTATTATTTTGCGTGATATTGCGTCTGATTTCAAGTCATACATTTTTCATTACGCAACTTCTTTAAGTAATAAAGAGCTATAAACCTTGTGGCGATCAATCGTAGCCACGAGACAGGATCCTCCATGTAAAATGATATAAAGTCGATTATTAACATTAATACGGGTATTATGAAGGTTACGTAGTCACAATCTAAAGGAATTATAACCTGAGACTCTGCAGAAGAAGAAGAAAAAGGCAGAAAGTGATGAAGAAATAGGTCACTGACTATAAAATAAGATAAAAATTAAACGGAATTTAGTAACAAACTTTAAGCCCCACTACTTCCCCACTTACGTTAGTCATAATTCATCGAAATCAACCAACCAGAATTTTACCCTCGAGAAAATGCTGTCGCCAGTGCGATTAACTGGATGTGTTGCAATAATCGAAGCCATGCCTTGTTGTCGAAAAGTTTCTTGATGCCAATAACAGATGCCTCAAACTCGAACCCATTGACGCTCTGGATGGGTGTGGTGTATTGCACTAACTTTGCACTTTGCACTTTGCATCTTCAAGGATTGATGTGAGAACAAGGATCCCATACGAAATAAATGTTGCACAATTTTGTTTGGTAAATGATTGAATTCGTTTTCGCTCTCTTCTGCCCTTTCGCTTTCAAGATATTGACTGCCAAGCAAGGCCGCTGCCTGCTACTTAGAGAACTTTTGAATTCTTTCAATTTTCGTTTGTTTGAATTCGTATCTAACGAATCTAATTAAACGAATTTAAATAATAGGAAATAAAATTGTTTCCCAAGGAAGAAGGAGAGATTATAGATTCTGTTTCTTTAGTTTTGTGAAAAAATTTATCAAGAAAATTATTATTATAATTATTATTATTATCATCACATTATTATCATTCATTACTCATGCCTTTATTATCCAAATTTGTCACCTTTTATATTTTTATTTATCCATTTATTATCACGTTATGATTTCGTTGTTTCCTCTTTTTGTCTGATATCTCAAAATATATATTTATTCATTTTCTGGCTCATTTTTACGAAGATCATTTTTACTGCAGTCCACCGTTCATAAAGGGGAACAGACTTTAACATGTTGCTATCGCCAGATATTTGTCAGGCCGATTACGTTTGGAACTGCTTCGCCACATTTGGTGTATTTTAGATTTTCACTTAAATTTACGGAATTAATTTGAAATTATTGAGTATATTTTATACCGTATATCGTTTTTATTGTTATTATTACAATTTCAACAAATTTAGCGTCATAAATTTGATTTCATTTTCTTAATGTTTTGTTAATTTTGTTTTTAATTTAACATTAATGTTGGTAATATTAAAATCGATAAAGTAAATTAATTAAAACCCGTAACAATATAAATTTATAGAATCATCATCAAAAGCAGCTGGAGAAACCAAAAATATACTATTCAGTAACGGATATTTTATCCCTTTTCTTAAATTCCACGCATTCGCTTATTCCTGCCAATCATGTAAAATTACTAAATGAGCTTTGCGATCCACAATAGAAACTTCAAAAAAAGTTACTGTATTATGACGTCATGGTACTAACGTTAGCCCATTGTGTGTCGTATTAATTTTCAGATTTACAGTGCGGATGTCCTTTAACGCAGTATGGCAAGGTTACACCAGGTACTCTACTCCCAACAAATAAAAGTAACTATTTTTATATTACAACAATAACAGCAACAACAACAGCAATATGATATTTCTGTACTGCCGAAATCATAAACGAGTTGAATATTCTTTGCAAACCGTTTTTTAAAGGATTAACTAAAAGTAGCTGGCTTTTAAGAAATAGGTGCAGGCACGAAGAAACCGCGGGCACGTGCATCTAAAAAAATATTGAGGAAACTTTCAATTCAATAGCTTTTACAAAAAAAGGAAAATTAAAGCAAAAAACGAGAATTCCTTAATAGAAATTCCTTTAGAAACCGATACGAAAGAGAAAGAAAATTGCGAGTGAATGATTAAAATTGAACCGCTTGTATAAAACAGAAATGATAGCAAATTATCAAGATAACTTGACCTCCTTTTGACAATTCTAGGCCTTTTGTTTTGGAAATCTTGCGAACTCTTGCGAGATAAAAGTTACTACAGTAGCCTCTTTTTGCCGTCAATTGTTTCTTTCGATATGCGTGATGGTTTTGGATACCCAGTAGGAAAATATAGAAATAATAGATATCGTCTGCATGGACTCTTAACGACAACGGCTGTCATTGCTATTTACTATTATTGCCCATTGCCGTTATATCTTGTAATCATCTTATTGTTCGTTATTATTTTAACGTATTCGTTCAAAGACTCGTTTACTCATTTTGTACTTCATTTGTCTATTATCTGAATTTTTAAATCTCACAGTTTTTGGGGTATAGATATCAAATGAATACGAAAGCTTCTAATAAATGGAGCTCCTATCTCTCAAATCACGTTTTGGAAATTGCGTTATGGTTATTGCATGACAATTATAGAGTCGAGTCAAGTCGAATCCAGTTGAGTATATTCGCCAGTTTTCTTTTTATTATAAACCACGATTACAAGAGAACGATATATGGGTATAATTTCTTATATTAATTTTTAACTATCTAAAATTAATATTTCTATATAAAATGATTACTTCCACACAAAATGGTAATAATTGATGGTCTTATTTAATTAAAATATTAATTTAATATGATCTGCATTTTAGTTTTCAGCAACGCAATCGAAACCCACTTGTATTTAGCTCTCGTCATTCCATGGAAAACATTTTCCAACCCATACTTTTTGCAAAAGGTAGAATAAAGCCTTACTAGTATTCCCGGATAACCTTCAGGGATTGTTTGGATTTTTCTCTCTAGTGAATCGTAATAGGAAGCAAAAAAGCAATGTTTGAAAAAAATTAAGGAGAATATTCAAATCTGTTTGTTGCCAACTGAAAATTTTCAATCAAATGAATAAATGCAATAGAAAGACAAAATCGATCAAATAAGAAAGAGAGAGGATAAGAAAACAAAGAAATAATTTGACAACCGTCATTGGGAACGATATTTTAAAAAAAAAATATAATTTATTTGTTCGACCTTTAAGTGCTGTTTATTGCTCTGCTTGATTAAAAATATCCTTTTGAAATATTCTTCGGCCTAAGTGATCCTTAGCTACAGAAAATTGGTAGGGCGGAAGCCAAGTGTTAGCCTTGGTTATAATCGATTCATTGCAACACGTGGCAGGATTAATGAATTTCCAATTTTTTCTTGTTCTTCTAGCATTTCCGTTTCCATTGAAATTCATAAAAATTCAGAATTTTTATTGAATTTCTCTTCTCCATAACGAAGGTCATGCGACATGTTTTTCCTAATAGAACGAATTCTTAATTTATGGAAAAAAAATTATTTTTTAAAGCTATTTACAATGTTACATGGTTTAAAATTCATACATCAATATCACCGTCATTACTGCTCATGTTATTCGTTATGATCATCATCATCATCATCGTTACAACTTTCACTTTCCATCCGCAAATGTATTTTTGAAAATTGCATGAACTGCATCATGTCTTTTAAGGGAAAACATTTATAAAAATGTTTGTCATCGCTTCATGATTATCGTAAATAATTTTGTAATAATGAACTTGTGGCAAATATGCCAATCATAATTTTGCCTCGCCAGGACTTTGAAACTAGATTGCAAACTCTCCCTATAGACAACATTCATACGAGCAGCCAGCCAAACACACCAAAAGCACAACAATCAAACACATACACACATACACACACCCATACACAAAATCCATTTCCCATCTCTCTCGAACAGCTCGACTGAACATGTACATTTTTTCTATCAAAAACAAAAACTGAAACAGCTCGAAATGAAGAGAAATGCATCGGAACTTCAGGGAGAAGTAACGTTTTTACATTTGTTGCTTTTAATGCAAGACAGTGAAGGCGAAATAAATTAGAAGTGTTTGAAGGAGAGTTATAAAAAGATATAAAAAATGAATAAATTATAAAAGTCAAATAAACTCAGTGAGTGGATGATGAAATAAAAGAAAGGAATGGGATGAAAATGGAGAAGGAATGGAAAAGGGAGAAAGACCACATACTGCAATTGGAACAGTTTCTAATACTAGTTATCTAAATCATACATGTTTATGATTTTGTGATGAGTTGAAAGTCTTACATTTTAAATGTAATCAACGAGTGAGATTTTGTAGTACGGCACGGTGAGGTTGGCATTCTGCAAGTTCAACATCCGGCGAATTCAACTGCACAACTGAAAGCGCGTGCACCAACCAAATTTTGTTACTTTGTAAAAAATTTGGAATCAGAGTACGAGCATGGGTCCCCGGGTCAGTAATTGATTTTTTATATAAATTAAAAAATGTACCACAAAAATCGCACAGCACATCATTTCAACTGATTCGAAATGGTGCATGAAGTCTTGAATTTTTGTGTGTATTTTGCGATTTACTTTTAACGAATAAAAAATAATTAATACAGTTGCACCAGAGACTATAGAATGCTTACAACATTTAAAAATTTGTAAATCAAAATTATGAATTTGTTTTCGAATTCGAGGTAAAAGAAGTGTATTAATGTTTGCAATTATTAAAAACCTGAATCCAATTTTTTTATTATAACTAATTTTTGTGATGACACAACATTTCTCAATATGTTATAAATCCAAAGACAATTCTCTTGGTTTAATTATGTAGAGTTCTCCTAATCTACTGTGAGGTGCTTGATTTAACTTCATTGTAAAGCTCTGAATATTATTTTATTATAATATTACTGAAATTATAATGTGATAACCCCAAATTACAAATTACATCCACTTGCCTAATAATTTCCTTTCTCTAATAATTGACCGGAACTTGAAAACTAAACCATTTGCAATGTTTTCCTTTTTCCATTATCCATGCCAACTTTTTTGTAATTACTTGACGAATTTTTAAAAGTAATATTTAGTGATTTACATTAATCAAACACCTCAAAGTAGATTTGGAGAACTCTACTTAATTAAATCAAGAAAATTGTGTTTGGATTTATAACATATTGAAAAATGTTGTGCCTCCACAAAAATTATTTATAATAAAAAAATTGTATTTAGATTTTTAATAATTTCAAACATAAATTCACCTTTTTTACCCCAAATTCGAAAACAATTCATAATTTTCAATTACAAATTTTTAAATGTTGTGAGCATTCTATAATCTCTGGCACAGGTGTATTAATTATTTGCTGTTAGTTAAAATTTTAAATTTATATAAAATTTTATAAAAAATAAATTTTTAAATTTATATAAAAAATGAATCACTAGTTTGGGGACTCCCCCATGTACTTTGATTAGTACTCTGTTGCATAGTAACAAAATTGGGTTGATGGACGTGCTTTCTCTTTAGCTTCCGCCGAAGCTAAAATTTAAGTCCGCCGAAGCTAGTTTCTCCACCGAAGGATATTTATTTGGGTCCTGATCCTACCAAGAAGATTGGAATTGTGGTTAGGGGATATTTTTACAAACTATTAAAATAGTTATAGTCAGTGTTTCTTTCAGACAACTGCACTTCGGGGGGGCGCTACGGAGATTCGGGGGGGCAGACTGAATAAAATGATAGTTTAAATAACATTTAAATAATGGGTTCGGGTTTCTTCGGGGGGGCGCTAGGTCCTCTCCGGGGGAGCTGAGCCCCTCCGGAGAAGTACCTGAAAGAAACACTGGTTATAGTTATAATAAAATATTTCTTTGTTTTCCTTTCCCCTTGGTATAAATTTGATAATTTTGGCTACTTCTCTCCCTCCCTATCTCACTTTGCCACCGTGTGACTCTCTCTCCTTCCCTCTTTTTTTTCTCCATTTACGCAGAAACTCCATTATGGCTGTTGCTTCAAGTCGCTCCTATTCGCAACGAACGCGATCTGGTGGTCCTTTTTTTGCTGACATTCCGCGATATAACAGCGCTGAAACAACCGATCGATAGCGAAGATACGAAAGGTGGTAAGTAGAAGCAAAAATTAAATATCCGAGAAAATATATGCGAAAAGTCAATTATTTAAACAAATAATAGTTTTTGGCTGCTTTGGCAGAGGACATTTGCACCGATTCAGGCAAATTTGTTCGTTTATTTCTTTAAGGCTGAATGGCCTTAGAAAAATAGCACTGAGAAACGAATTTGTTCCTTATCATAATTACCGAGTAACAAAATATATAAGCTTTTATACATTCATTTTGAAATTGACAACGGTTCTCGAGCATAATTTAGTATTCGGATAAAGAGTTCCTTGACTCGGGAGAGATGTCACATGTCCAAAGAGCCTAACACATTACTTTAATGTAAAAAAGTCTTTGTGTAGCAATGAATACTGTTACATGTCTAATAAACTGTTTTATATATGTCGTTTTTTTCTATAGATATTTTGTTTTAACATGTACGCATGCGCATTATTATGACAACAAAAACTATACAAATAAAAAAAAATTATTATTATAATAAAAACAATTTTACAATACTTTAATAACAAATAGTGCAAACTATATAAAGGTAGATGACCATATTCTGTGAAACAAATGAAAACTGTTAACAACTTATTAACATTCAGTTTATTTCTTATAAAATTAGTTTAAATGTTTACTAGTTAATAAATTGTTTTTTACATTTCTTTTAGAAAATATAATCTATGATGAAGTTTTGGGAATAAGTTTCAATGTTTATTTCAATTAAATTCTATTCATATTTCCAAAAAATACCGTGTATTAAATTTAATAGCCTTTACCGTCATCACTTTCTACCGTCGTCTGCCCTTCTACGGCATAAAACGTCTTAATTTTTATTTGTAAACGTTGTCTAATTGTTGTAATTATTTGAATCTTGACATTTACTTTAAAGTTTTAGGTTTATCGAAATTCGCGAAATTGGCCCGTTCGGTTACACGCAGTCGCCAATTCAGTGCACATCTGCCCACGCTCAAAGATCCAACGAAGCAATCAAATTTAGCTCATGTAAGTTTTAATAGTTTACGAAGGATATTATTGAATAAGGTCTATATTGTATAAACAGTAACGTACTGTCGTATAGCGAAGGGGGAGGGGCAGAGGGTTTTGATTTGCAGCGAGTTCAATAAATATTGAGAGGAAATATTATGTTCTTAGGTCGTCTTAGAGGCAATATTCCATTAAAAAGTTAACCGTGTTATTAGGAGTTTCCCCCTCTGCTAATCCAATGTGGTTGACACTTTCACCCCTTTTTAATTCTCACATATTTTTATTTAGCACTTAGTTTCATTATATTAATCGCTATACACTCTAGAGCATTTTTTTATATTATATTTCTTTTCATTCTAAATGAGATGATGTCACTGAGTGCTGACATTATGCCGCAATATCGTCAGGAGGCACCGAAAACGCCACCTCATATATTGTTACATTATTGTGCATTTAAAGCAATTTGGGATTGGGTGATACTTTGTTTAACATTTTATACCGCCATTATGGTAAGCTATCGGTTATTGCATTCTTTATTAAATAATAAATTCAATCGTTAAATACTTTAACATTTCGATTTAATTTTCCATCTGGTTATTTTGTGATAGGTGCCCTATAACGTAGCCTTTAAGAACAAAACCTCAGAAGATGTTTCCCTTCTAGTCGTCGATTCAATAGTAGATGTTATATTCTTTATCGATATTGGTAAGTGAAGATTTTGGTAATGACTTCAACCTAAAAGAGGTTCAACATAGCTCTATTAACTCTGTTAACAAATGTTTCCCCACCAATCACGTAACTCTCTTCCGCTGTCTCTCTTTCTCTGTGCCTTCTAATGTTGTCAGTGTTAAATTTCCATACGACTTTCGTGGGTCCCGGTGGTGAGGTGGTTAGCGATCCGAAGGTGATACGTATGAATTATTTAAAATCGTGGTTCATCATTGATTTGCTCAGTTGTTTGCCGTACGATGTTTTCAATGCTTTCGATCGGGATGAAGATGGTATTGGTTCGCTTTTTTCAGCATTGAAAGTTGTACGCTTGTTGCGTTTGGGGCGTGTTGTTCGTAAATTGGATCGTTATTTGGAATATGGAGCAGCAATGTTAATATTATTGTTATGCTTTTATATGCTTGTGGCACATTGGTTAGCATGTATATGGTATTCAATCGGTCGAAGTGATGCTGATAACGGGGTAAGTGAGGTAGATGAATATGGATATTATAAGCTTCTTTCTTTATTTATTCAAAACCTTTCAGATCCAATACAGTTGGTTGTGGAAATTGGCGAATGTCACACAATCGCCTTATTCTTATATTTGGACCAATGATACCGGACCCGAACTAATTAACGGCCCCTCACGCAAGAGTATGTACGTGACGGCATTGTATTTTACGATGACGTGCATGACATCGGTGAGTAATGAGCTGAAGGTTATAAATGTATATTTTAAGAAGGCTTACGATTGGCGTTGCCGGTAGACGAAAGTAAACGCATATAAGCGTATACTTCTGGACCAGTGCCCTTTTGGGCGAATCTAAAATTCAAGCAGTAGACGAAAGTGACGCTTAAATTCATAATATAATCCCATTAATTATATTTTTCTTTCTCCACATAAGTTCGAAATATTGAGAAATTATTTCTTCTATTTAAATAAATCTTTTTAACTTTCAGGTTGGCTTTGGTAATGTCGCCGCCGAGACGGACAACGAGAAGGTGTTCACCATCTGCATGATGATTATTGCAGGTGCTGTGTCTGACACGTTCCGTTGCCGCGTCAATTTCGAGACTTTTTCGAAATGTGCAACTAACGGTTTTAAGAAATGCAAAAAAAAAAAAAGAAATTAACAAAAAAAAAATATACGCGCTATAAAAATTGCGTTAAAATTTTAAAACTTTTTACTCGGAAAAGAAATGAAAAACGCGTGTTCTTTCTGCATTTGCTTTTTAATTGCTTTTAAATTAATATTTTGAAAAATCACTTTTGAGTCTTTAAAAGCATTTTGATCACTCTCTCTCTATCTATCTCTGTTTTTCACTTGATCTCACTCAATTTATTTGCCTTATCTTTCCAAAACTGATCGGAGAGCGCGTATATTTTAATCCTTTGAGCACAGCTAGAACTAATAAATGCTGAGTTGGTGTCGTATTTTCAAGCCATTTGTTTCGCATTAGGTATAAATGTAGTCATTTGGTTATTGTCGGCACTTGCGATCGGAATTCGATCGAAACTCATCTGACTGTTTTATCTCTTAATTTTATTTTAGTAGTCCGGGCTAATCGGTGTCTTCTTAATTCATAGTATATGTTACCGATGATTAAGTATCCCATCAATCGTAGCACTTCCGTTTTAGATTTCTTGTCTTTTTAAAAAAAAAACACCATTTCATGCATTTTTTGAGTTCTATAAATTTTAACCGAGAGCTTGGGCCGATACCAAATAAATAAATTATAAAAAATATTTCTTATATAAATATACATATATTTATATTTCTTTATTCACGTGCTATTTCCATCTCTTGTGTTTATCTTTCTCCCTCACATTTACACACATTTACTAAAATAAATAGTCGGACTATTCTTCTTTATGTGTGAGTTTTTTTAACTTCAATCTGAGAAATTTCGCAGTTTGCAGTCTTAATAATTATTAAAAAAAATAACGAAAAACAATACTTCCAAATGTAAAGGCTTTCAGTGTTTCGTGTATATTCTGACGGTATCCAAGTAATTATTGTGTAAAAAGGGATAACAATAACTTTTCCAACATTAGTTTCGCGTTTGCTCAAGCCATATTCTTGCAAAATATATGTTAAGCGTTTAGTTTGAAAAGAAGTTAGAAAAAAAATGGCAATGGTATGGTAGTATTTACATTTGGTAATTTATATCCATTAAAGTTATATTCATAGCAAAAGCACTTTCATATTTAAAAAAATTAAATTCATGTTTTCAATAAATTAGTATAAAAGATAAAACTAAGTTACGGAACGGAATAGCCCCGGCGGTTGCAACGGGTTAAAGAGAACAGTTTATTTTGTCGCTTTATTTCTCTCGGTTTATCTTGTTATCCTTAAGAGAATTTAGAAATAAATCCTTGACACAAATCATGAAATGATCCGCAAATTTTACATAAATGATGAAGTTATGTTGTTGGAAATGTATCTGATGGAGTAATTACAGGAAGAGTGGGAATTGTGTTTAAGCGAACAATATTCAACTCGAAAATTTTTAATTCTGATAGAAATGATTGGCGTTCCAAGTAATCTCATTTGAATTATTAATTCTTATTATTTACAGATAATCAATTATCTCTCTTTAATGTAAAATACCGAACACATAGTGTTTTTACTCCATTTGTAATGGGGTTCAAGCCATAGCTAAAACCTAATAAAGCCTTTATCACAAAATCTATGAACCACATGGCGAATTGAGAGCAATGGCTTTTACAGTGCGTGGGCATCAAACTCAGTACTTTATTACTGTTCTAGCTCGTGCTTGACTAGAAGGACTTCTTCGTCGATTCACCTTAATATTATCTTTATCTTCTGATTTTACGAGCATTCTATTTTCTGTTATTCCGTTTTTACGTAAATAAACTCAGGCACATCACGTGTACGTAGTACGTGTTCGTTAATATTATAGGCTCTTATTTTAGTGCTTACTTCTTCATCGGATGGCAAGCAATGAATTTATTGTGTTGTTAGTTTTCGGTTTTTATGTGTTTGTCTAGAAATGAATTAAACCGATTGTTATGGAATTTATATTTATTCCTTTATTTGCTCTCTCTTCTCTAACTTCCCTTTTTTGTCTCATTCTGATTGCTCTTCTACACCGTTTTCTTGCTTATGCTAAATAGCTCTACTGTATGCCACCATTTTCGGTCACGTGACCACAATAATTCAACAAATGACGTCAGCAACGGCCAAGTATCACGACATGCTGAATAATGTACGAGAATTTATGAAATTGCATGAGGTTCCGAAAGCGTTAAGCGAGCGTGTCATGGATTATGTCGTGTCAACTTGGGCTATGACAAAAGGTCTGGACACGGAGAAGGTAAGATTCTGCCTTTTAACTTTTTCATTCTTTCGTCAATTTGTTTATTGCTTTGATGCTAGCTAACATTTCGTAATCTTCTAATAGACATTAAATTTAAGCCAACAGCAATTTTTTGACCATTTCCAAATAATGCAAAATCATGAATCTTTCATCAACGATTCAACATAGATTCATCGTAGATTTCTATTGTATTCTAAAGGAAGAAGACAGCTTTCAAACAGCAATTCCTTTTGATTATCACAATTCGTAATTAATTATGCATTACATAAAAGATAGAAGCAGTAGAAAGCCGCAAATTACCTTTGATTATATTTCATTTTGAAGATTCTCGTCCATTTAAATTCATCCATTCCGGCTTTAATTTTATCATTTCCTTATTATTATTTTAAAATTAAACTAAAAGCAAACTAAAAGCAAAAAGAAGATTATCAATAATAATATCTTTGTTCAAAAATAATAATGTTTTTATAATTTATGTCTCTATGTAATATACTTTTTATTCCTAAATTATTTGTAGAGATTTTTCGCTTATTTTCTTCAATACAAGTGCTTAAATAGCTTTTAGTGCTTCATAATTAACTGCTAAATAATGACAAATTTTGTAATTTTTGAAGACTCATTGAAGGTGAAGGTGCATAAATTCTATCAAATTTATTTGACAAGATTTTGCACCATTTCATGCTAGAGACCAATTACGAAGTTGACAGTTCGTGGGGTAAATATAATGGTAACTGTAAAATAATTTTACTCATAATTACAAGTTAGCAGTTACCAAATTGAATTTGCTAAACATCAATTACTGACTACCCAATACTAAATAATAAATACCAAATAAATATACCGTAAATATATCAAAGCAATTAATAAATACGAACAATTAAATAATATTTACTAACTTAACAGTAAATAAATAAATTAATACGAATAAAATAGTTTATAATAAATAGATTATTATGAATTAAATATCATTTACTAAATCCAAAATATTATTCAATACATATAAATAATGGATAATTAATGCCTGGTACCAAATAATAAATATCAGGCATCAAAAGCAACTACCAATGCTCAAACATTAACTAATAAACACTAGTTACCAAATCGCATTTGTCAAACACCAATTACCATCTATTAAATACTATTTAATAAACATCAAATGGTAAACATTTGTAAATAGTAAATAGTTAATATATCGTAGTCAAGCACTCGTTAACAAATACGGGTTGTCAAGTAGCATTTGCGAATACACAATTATTAACTAATACATATCAAACGATAACTACTTAATACCTGGTGCCAATTAATAAATGTCAAGTACCAAAATCAGTTACCAATACTCAAACATTAACTAATAAATACCAAATAATAAATACCAAATACCCAATACTCTCTTATAAATATTAATTACCAAATAGTGAATTATGCTTGAAACCCTTGCAAATATTTGTGCTTATAAATTTACTAGTTATTGAGGATTAATGTAATTTTTGGCAAATAAACTGCTTGTAGAGCATTCGATATTAGCTTTTCTTTCACATTTTCGCGAATAAATAAAGCTTCAACATTCACAATTTCTAACAATTTATAAAAGAATGGACACATATACACATGCACCCACACATACACACACCCTCACACGTCTCCACACATACTCTCTCTCTCTCACACACGCATACACAGACACACACCTACACATGCATACACACAAATACAATATTTATGTACGTAAAATAAAAGTTTCACCTGCAGGTAAGTGCTGCATTTCGTGTACGAGATATAGACGGCGCTTTGTAGAAGATGCAAGCCTTCCAACGTATTTTCCGGAAATAAATGCCCCGTTCAAAACGAAAAATGTCCGTCAAATACATGCCTTTAGATGAAATCCAAGTCAAGCTTTGCTTGAAAAGCAAATAGAAAGCAAAGAAGGAATTAAGAGAAAACGAAAGCTTCCATAGAATATAAAGCAAATAGTTTAGAGAACTTTTTTCAAAAAAATCTCGACTATATCTGCCGTTTTATACCATTTTCGTTGACTGTAGTTTGGTAGCCTCTAATATTATTAGAAAGGAAAATAATAAAAACAAACATCTCATAAATACTCATTTCTTAAAAATATTAGTTTTTTTATAGATTTTTCTTTTTCTTTACAATTTATATCTATTAATTTTATTATAATTAATTTATCCAAAGGTAAATTCAAAAATCAGTCGAATACATCTCGTTTATGAAGTTGGCAACAACATGATAAAATATTTTATGTTGAAAATTTTTTTATTCATCCAAGCATATTCACACAATCATCCATCATAATTGGATTCATTACAATCTCATGACTTCTGCTGATGTCGCTGCGGCATAAATTGTCGGAGAATATTTTGCTGTTGTTGGTATTCTTCTTCCATTTGCCCGATTGCCGCCCCGTTGCCCCCGTTTCTCAAACGGTATTCATCATTTCATTTTGACAGGTACTAAACTATTGTCCGAAAGATATGAAGGCTGATATATGTGTTCATCTAAATCGCAAAGTATTTAACGAGCATCCTGCCTTTCGTCTTGCATCGGATGGCTGTCTAAGGGCATTGGCCATGCATTTCATGATGTCCCATTCAGCTCCCGGCGATCTACTCTATCATACCGGTGAGAGTATCGATAGTTTATGTTTTATTGTTACCGGTAGTCTTGAGGTTATTCAAGATGATGAAGTTGTGGCAATATTGGGTAAGTCAATAATGTTGATCATCATACATTATTAAGCTAATTACGACTACACAATTTATCCTTGCTATTCCTAATTCACTTTAGGTAAAGGTGACGTCTTCGGCGATCAATTCTGGAAAGATTCGGCCGTCGGCCAGAGCGCGGCCAATGTTCGCGCTCTCACTTATTGTGATTTACATGCCATCAAACGTGATAAATTGCTCGAGGTCCTCGACTTCTATTCGGCATTCGCGAATAGTTTTGCTCGAAATCTTGTGCTCACTTATAATTTACGGCACCGACTGATTTTTCGCAAGGTGGCCGATGTGAAACGCGAAAAAGAATTGGCCGAAAGGCGTAAGAATGAACCTCAATTGCCGCAGAATCAAGACCATTTGGTGCGTAAGATATTTTCAAAATTTCGACGCACGCCGCAGATTCAAACCGGTTCGAAAGAAATTATTTCCGGTCAGAGTGACGTGGAAAAAGGTGATGGCAGTGGCGGCGGTAGTGGTGCTGGTAGTGGTGGTGTTGCTGGTGGTGGTAGTGCCGGTAGTGACCTAGAGCGGGCGAAGGTGAGTTTTAAATAAGCATAATATTTAAT